>ML820754.1:76224-91455 GCA_009831015.1 Picea engelmannii
GAGGTTGGAGAGAAAGAAAGGAATATAGAGGGAGGGAGGGAGACGGTGGCATAGGAAGGAGAGAGAGAGAGAGAGAGAGAGAGAGAGAGAGAGAGAGAGAGAATTTATTTGTGTTAACAGGAAAGCACATGCATTCTGGTTGTTAATAGCGCACATGTGTTTTATGAACATGTGCTTGCTTTAGTAACGTGTGTGTGTTCCTAAAGCACAAGCACGTTATTCGAATTTCAATTTTTTCCGGGCATGAGTGACAACTCTAGCATACATGTTTGTTGAGTTGGTTGCCTCAAATTTAGGTTCGGGATGACAAACCTAGTGGTTCGGTCTACAAATACATAAAAAAAAACTCAATTTTTATGAATTCATCTCCATATCTTTGTTTTTGACATAGGGTACACAATTTAGTTATTGATGAAACTACAGACACATATAGAGTTGGTTGTGTAGATTCCAAATATACATATACATTTTTTAATGTTCAAACCCTCTTAGCCTGCAGAAAAAAGGGTTCTCTAGAAGAATACAAGTTTTTTGAACATAATTTCATCCTTAAGGTACTCAACACCTACATGAACAAAAACATATACCTTATATTTTGTTGGAAAAATAATATATCACTATTAGAAAAAATCAAATTTGACTCAGTTTTTCACAATTTCTATGAATAAAAGTTGTATATTCCGAAAGCCAATTCAATTTCCTAAGTTTCATCTTCTTACACCATATTCAAATTCATTGTAAAAGTAACTTGAATAGTCCCTCCAAGTTCTCTAGGTTAACATTACCACTAACCCGTCATGAAAGACCATCATTAACTTGCACTCACACATGTTCCTAATTCTTCCCAATTCAAAAAGATAAATGTTTATTGATTATCGTGACAATGGCTCCTTAGAAATCTAGATTATCATCCAACTTTTGTTGGTGTAAGAAAATAGAACTTTTGGCTAGGTATGTAAAGTACTTGAAACAAAATACTATTTCTTGCTAGGTATGTCAAAAGACGTGGCAGACTTGGTGTCGAGAGCATCCAATGGGTTTGTCGCATCCTTTACCAATTCTGAATAGGCGCTGGATGTGGTCACGATGGACTTAGTGCGAGCTGACGTGGCAGATTTTTGTTTTGAGAGTATCCAAAGTGTTTGCTGCGTCGTTTGCAATTCTGAGTGGAAGTGGGATGTGGTCACGATGGGCTTGGAGTGACCCATAAATCAGGCTGACGTAGAGGATTAGTGGACCACGCAGATCCTGCAACACGAACAACTGTCAAAAAAACACGTCGATAGTGATCTGTTGAGGTACGAGTTGCAAAAACGCTCGGATTAAAAAATAAACAATCAGGTGAAGTGAGTCCTGAAGATGATGTCACCCACGAGGCAAAAAAGATTTTGTAAATCTGATAGATACGCAGCAAGATGCACAGGTCCACAGAGGGTCGCAGGTCGATCTGAAAATATACGCTGTCGAATGAATCCACAATGCGAGCTCCAGTGCGGCACAGGATCAAGCTTGAACAAAGTAGTTATGGCAAGCCGAGCATTTAATCGAACTGTGCTCACTACCCTCTTAAGCAACAGTGCATAAGTTCTCACATCTTTTCTACGAAAAACATGGCGAATAATACTTCAAATGGCCAGTAAGAACACGTTTGGTATGAAGGGAGGGCTTCCAAAGCAAGTAACTTAATCCATCTTTTTCCAAGGAAAATTCCGTTTCAGATTATGTGGAACTCTATATGAAGTTACAATTCCATTCAGTGGACAAATCCAAATTTTTTCAAAGCAAAATTCTGTATAACTTCACGTATAAAACTCTGCCGTGACGTCTTGGTCATTGTAAGACGACCCAAAACCTCAAAATTTCAAAAAATAGCAGAATGGGACGAAATGACCTGGGAAAAGATGGAGCTTTTCCACGATTTAACTCGGAAGCTAACTACCAGATTCAGAACTTGCACAAAATGGTTTGCATAAAGTTTCAAGAATGCGACACAAGTACCGTTTTCTAATGGCGCATCCAGATATATAGCATAACTGAAAGAGAAAAATCACACATACTTAGCCACAAAAAGCTATCTGTGAATCATGTGAAGGTAAGTAATAATTGTACCTAGAGGTGCATTATACAGGGAGTAGGTTAACTAGGGAGCCATCTTCTCTCTTCTTTTCTGCTTTTCAGTTAAAAAAATGGGTCTGAATAGATTTTTCAGGGGTAGTTTGAATTTCTCATTGATCAAAGTTCAATGTATTTCAGACCTTTATCTCATCAGTTTTGTCCCATTTTAAATCAACCCAGATGCTTAAAAAATCAGAGTTATGAATTGATCGGAAATTTAAAAACCAGATGCTAGAGAACCTGCCCTAAAAATAATTCCAGAGAAAAGATTACTCCAGAGTTAACCCACACCTTCCAGCATTAGTAATGCGGAATTGACCGTGTCCTTAAATAATAAAAAGAATTAAGTAGTCTAAACAAAATGAATGTTGAACTATTTCTAGGAATAGTTAGACAAGTGTATATCTGGGTTCTAATCTTTCACTCTAAAAAGAGTTGAGGAAGGGTTTACACCTAGAGAGATTTTTGCACAGAAATACTTATTCTATAGACCAATATTAAATTGATATGTGATTACTTTCCTAAATTCAATCTGGAATTGACAAATACCACTTTTAAATAATAAAAAAAAATAAAAATTATATAATTCTACTCTAATCTCTTACTCCAAAAAAATTAAAAACTAATGATTAAAATGAGTCTATACTATTTAACCTTTACTCTAAAAAAGATTAATAACTAATAGTTAAGATGAGTCTGATTCTATACTGTTATTTGTTTAACCTTTTACTTCAAATGGTTTCAAATGGTTAAGATGAGTCTATACTGTTATTAAAGAATCAGTTAGCCTGAGTTGTGACCTACAAAACACTTCTTCCAGAGTCTGGGGTAGAGCCTACCTTAATAGTTTGGTTCCAGATATCTGAAAGACAGATGTGTGGACTGCATATAACTTGAGATCTCTCAAAGAAAAATAAAAAAAAACCGCTGAAACCCACCATGTATGAAACGATAGGGCGTCCTCTTAATCCATACGTCACCAAAGTGCTTTCTCGACATGACCGAAGGAGTAACTTGATCTCGTACTTCAAGAAACATGTTGACCTGGAAAACGTCATGATTCACAAGTATTATTCCACTGTTACGATTTTGTGACAAGGATTTAAAGGACGGTGTTAGGTTTTTAAATTTTCAATGTCATAGCCTACAGGAATAGGAATTTTCCTTTTAGCTGCTACAAAGTCTGTCTATTCCAAATAGATCTGGGTAAGAAAGGAGTCATGAAAATGCCAGCTTACAGGATCTGAGAAATAGCTTTGAAGTTGTGGAATCACGTGTTAAAAGCAGCAAGGGCGGTATAGCCGGTGGAATTCAGCCGAAGATTAATGTTTCGTCCAATTTTATCAGTATATGCCCATGGATTGATTGATAGTTCGTTAATGACACTAGCTCAAAATCGGAGCGGTGCAGTTTTGGATAAAATGGATCTGTTCTATTAAATCTTCGATAACAGATAATGAATTCTGTATTAAACAACGAACGATTGACCCTCGTTTCTCCTTTCTGTTTTAAGTCTCGTTTTCTAAAATGGGAAAGAGGTACACTGCTTCGATTAAAATGAGCAAAATGTATAGAGGAATTGGGCCGAGAGTGAAAATCGAACCTCTCATCGCTCTACCCTACGACATCCCAACCGACATTATCTTTAACGTTATCCCTCTGAAATCTGCCGACTATATTCCTGCCGAGAGCTCTGTGTTGTTTAGTGATTTGTTGGGCCCAGTGGTTGGCTATGGACCGTTCACTTAGCAGAAATGGATAGACCATGGATTTGGATTGGTGGCTGAATGGATTTATAGCCTATAAAAATGATAGCGTCTGCCGGCCTTAATGCTCGTGAGATTGAAAACGATTCTTGTGGCCCACATTCATATTGTTGGATAAACCATTTGAAATGGCCGAAAAGCCATGTTTCCTGCAAATATGGATTCGTTTTTCTCGGTTCGGATAGCATTCGGGAATCTGCTTGTCTTATAAATGTCAAATGGGATTTTGCTCCATTTGTTTGTAATCATCCTAGTGTGTGCTTGGAAATGTAATAGTATGCGAGCTTCGTGGATGGAGCAGCGTTCGGTTTGTGTTCATCTGTGCGCTTGCATGTAGAGGCAGAACTATTTATTCAGCCAAGGATGACTTGCCTACACCTTGTTACAGGTATCTGCTAGTTATGCCGATATTGATTTCAGGTACCGGGTAAGTTGTCCTCGGCTAAATATTTGTCTCTGTATCTTATGCCAGACCTCAGATGAGGAAAAGCTCCAATTCGCCAGAATGTATGTATCAGTTCTATTTTCTTATTGAATTTGAACAAGCCATACTTCAGGTTTGTGTTTTGTGTTTCAGGGAAGGAAATGCAAAGATTCTGGGGCTTCCCAGGAATGGTTTTACTTGATTGTCATGCCCATTTTTATCTATCTTGTAATTTTGAAGCTTGTGCTTTAGATATGACGAAGGAAAATTGGTGCCTGGAATACTACGCTAGGCATATTTTCTAATTCATTAGAAATGAGAAGACTGTCTAATGATTGATGCAACTAAACATAATCATTCAATATTTAAGGATAAGTTGTAAGGCTGTGCTCATGTGAATACTCTCAATAGCAGCAGCAGCTTGCAAATATTACTGTTTGTTTTTCTTCGTTTAAATTATTTCATAATCATTCAATATTTAAGGATAAGTTGTAAGGCTGTGCTCATGTGAATACTCTCAATAGCAGCAGCAGCTTGCAAATATTACTGTTTGTTTTTCTTCGTTKAAATTATTTTATAGTCTTGGACTCTAYTAAGATCCARGTCCTAATTGCTAATAGCKAAGTGAAGGGAAAATTTCASTTCRAATTCTAACACTCACAACCACATTGAACTGTGCTAGCTGACAACTGAGGCAAAATGATTGACATTAAAAAAGGTAATATGTATATAAAAATATTATAATATTCTCCCTCAATCAAATACTAGCATAGCCACATAATAATCAAATACTAGCATAGCCACATAATAATCAAGGTTTCATTTACAAACCCTAACTCACAACCACATTGAACTGTGCTAGCTGACAACTGAGACAAAATGATTAACTTAGCCACATAATAATCAAGGCTTCATTTACAAACCCTAACTCACAACCACATTGAACTGTGCTAGCTGACAACTGAGGCAAAATGATTGACATTAAAAAARGTAATATRTATATAAAAATATTATAATATTCTCYCTCAATCAAATACAAATACTAACATAGCCACATAATAATCAAGGCTTCATTTAYAAACCCTAAYTTWCAAATACTAGCACAGCCACATAATMGTCAAAGGCTTCATTTACAAAMTCTAACTTTAACATAATTATTGTATAAATCTGACCTAATTTTAACATAATTATTGTATAAATCTGATTTTATCTATGATTTGGAATGAAATAGAGCACAAAAGAAAAGAATARGTGGATATCCCTGCAAATAAAAGTTTACTTAAGTGAAAAACATRAAAAARGTCACTGCACTTATTCATYCAAAATCATAGAAAATGAAAAGTTTCACATCCAAGCTTCACATTCCAACTGCTCTAAGCACCCACTAAAAGTAAAAAGGTGCAYGGTGGCCTAAAGCTCAATAGTAAAAGAGACACCAGCCACAGAATAGTTAAAAAGATTCACAGTTAATCACCTTTTTTAATGACTAATGGACTGGTTTTGTCATGMGAAGTTAATGCTTASACTTAAAGCTTTTAATTTGTTCTAACAAGATTATTAAATCCAATGGTGATCATTAAAAACCCGKTTATAATTAAAAGATCATTAATTTTGACCATTTCCAATARGTKTAAGCTTTTGTAATTATYCATTTTTWTTTTTTTTAAATTAACAAAACACATGAGATTATTTCAATGGTAATTAAATGGGTCAAATCCATGGCTAGGATAGAGCCACTGTTCGTATATCTAGTCGATAAATMATTTTTTCAACCGCTCTCTTCGATTTCAATGGCGATTTAGGGTTTAATATCTCTTRAAATACATATGATTGGTTTGTAAAATACCTTGGACCTCAGTAGCCCATTTCAGCGTTTTCACTGACGTTTTATGTTTCTCATTTTCTTGTAACAGTTTGAAAGTGAAARAAACTTTTGTTTACAAACACTTCGAGGGCTCTTATCCGAGTTCGTGCTTTTGGATATGCTTTTTTAGTTGCGTACAGACCTCGCAAATCTCCGGAGAGCGTTTATTCAACAGCACTTCCAGTATAGTATAATTGCCTGGCTCTCTTCTTATGCATAAAACAAATTCCAATTTATGCATTAATGCCCTCTGGCATGTTAATTGCGGTTCATTTAAATGTTAAATGTTACATGGACCTGCTCTGCAACACGACGGCGACTTGCAGATCCACTTACAACCATACAAATGGGTAATATTTCATATATGTATTTATGAGTAGTTTGAATGTTTTATATTTTTAATATTTTGCTATTTATGAGTAGTTTAAAAGTTTTATATTTTTAATTTTCTAGTTGGTACTTTAAAAAAAAAAAAAAATCACTGAGATTGTAGATTTTGAAATTGCACAATCAATCGGCTTTAAAAGTCTTTCAAAATGATGAATTAATATATTTATAGAAATTGCACAATCAATCTGCTTTAAAAGTTTATCATCCCTCTGCTTTAAAAGTCTTTCAATATGGTGAATTTTATAGATTTTAAGAAATGAAAAATTATCATTTCAATTGCATAACCAAATTTTAATGATAAAAAAAATAAAAAATACAACGTTTTGGATCATATCATATTCATATCCATGGCATATTCTTTGAATATAATCATGTATATGTGATGCAAGAGGATCCTCTATGTGTGTTTTAAGTAAATTCACAAAGGAATTCTTTCAACTTTGTAAAAATGGGAACGTAGATGTTCTTGTGGGTAATAAAATTACATGGATTTCTCAAATAAAGAATGCCACAACCATTGAAGTTGCACATTTTTATCATGTGGAGTTATTAGTAAATGGACATTAGGATCCCCTATGTGTATTTTAAGTAAATTTACAAATGAATTATTTGGACTCTGT
This sequence comes from Picea engelmannii, assembly GCA_009831015.1. NCBI lineage: Eukaryota > Viridiplantae > Streptophyta > Pinopsida > Pinales > Pinaceae > Picea > Picea engelmannii. The sequence goes on from ML820754.1 coordinate 83,404, forward strand.
AAAAATGGGAATGTAGATGTTTTGTGGGTAATAAAATTATAGAGATTTCTCAAATAAAAAATGTCACAACCATTGAAGTTGCAAATTTTTACCATGTGGAGTTATTAGTAAATGAACATTGCAGAACACAAGTCTGCACTAACCCATCTACTCTATATTTTTCAATATGCAATATGAAAGTTGCAACTTATACATAATTATATATATATATTCCAACATCTATATGCTTTCTTAATGGTCGTACAAGTTATTGCATTCAACCTTGCAATCAACATTTAGTTTATAAATGAGGGAATTAGAATTATCCTTTCTCATTCTTAGACTTCTCTCATGAGTATATATTATGTAGACTCGCTTATATGCTATGGAACTCCTTGTTCTCTTATTTATATTTAACAAGAATCTTCATCCTCAGGAGCATCATAAACAATAGAAATTCATCCATGGTTCAACAATCCTCTAGCACTCCTTGTGCTCTTTTTTATATTCAACAAGAACTCTCATCGTCATGAGCATCATACACAATAGAATTTAGTCACGGTTGAACAATCTAAGAGACTTTTATATACAATTCTAAGAGTAAGAAATAATGTCATAGCTAGTTGATATTTTCACACACATGTGTGTCTCCGTGTGTAAATATTTTTGAGTCTTAGAATTGTAGGGATTCACAATGGAACTATTTTCTACAGGAACAATCATTCTCCATACTCAACATCCCTACAACATTAATTACCCATGGAATAAAATGCAATCTACAACCATACATACAAAATAACACAACAATATAATATCATAGACTCATCCACGCATATGCATAGGGATTTAATTTATAAACTTGAACTCTTTTATTCATTTGTGTAGAGAATAAATTAAAATGGCTCAATGGTTGCATATCAAATTATGAAGCTCATTGGGTTTCCATGCCAAAGGCCATGGAAACCTCAACCATTACCTCTATCTCCTTCCTCTCTAGATCTTTTCCTCCTCTTCTTTGAGCCTTTTCTATTCTCTCTACCATCTTCCTTCTCGCCTCATTCATGTTGTATTTATTTATTTTGAGGAAACTATCTTCCTTTAGCTTCCAAACAGGCGCCTCGTGCCATTTTGTTTCCAACTTCTTCCTTTTCATTTCCATCTTGAGACTTGTCCTCTTTTTCTGTAATGATTCACCTCTTGCAATGTGACCTTCAAGCTTCCACTCAACAACACACTCCTTCAACACGTTCTTTCAAAAACCTTCTACACATCTCGACAAATTTCCTCTTATCCATTTCATTTTCTCTCACACATTTTGATTTTATTAATTCTATAGAAGCTCATCCATTTTGCAACACCATCACAACCTGCAACATATTACATTCTATAGCAACATTGTCACTTGTGCAACAACACTACCACATTTTGCATCCTGTCATGTTATGAAACAACTAACTTACACTAGCATCCTAAGAATGACTTCAATGCTCCTGCATAAGACTCCCTGGGTTATTAGGAAAGCATGATCACATGCTTATGAGGTAAAATATTCAAATCTCTAGTTGCCTAATGAAACTTTCATCATTGTTTCCTTCACTAACTCTACATTCTCCATTATTGTACATTTAATTCTACAAGTAATACATGGCATGCTTTTCTCATTGCATATTATTTCTTCAACCCATTGTTTTTATATTAATGTTAATCACTACATATCTATGTGTAATAAAACAACAATACTCTTATCATGAAAATATGGAATTTCCATCTCATTTATACTACAACTCACCTTCTGGTACTGCTACCATCTATGTGTCTCGCTCTTCATCACCAAAATCATTGTTTTGATGCTCATCATCCATGCCTCACCTACACAACTCGATTCAAGTCATGTCACATATAAGACAACCCATTTCCCTTTTTCATACAATGTACAAAGTTCCTTCAATGCAACGAGCCATTCATGCTCGAAGTTGCACACCATGGAGTCACATCTTCACATGTTACACCCCCCTTGACTCAATCTAGAACCACACACACACATTGTCCCAATCGATAATTTTGTCAAAGTATTCACTTTATTCACAAATTAAAATTACCATAGACGTACCTTCAATAGCCTTCCTCTTCATGAAGCACCTTTACACTCAGTTCTCAACACATTCTCATTCAGTAGCATTCAATATTTCTAACGTTGTTCTACAACATGCTTTCTTCCTCTAGCAAATTTATAATCTTCTCTCTTTGTCTGTTAACAACATATTCATCACCTTCCTCTTTCTTCGAGACTGCAAGTTCATCCATCTTCAACTCAACAAATTCACTCATGCTTCTTCCTTGATCTCTTATCTTCATGGAATCATATTCTATTCAACCTTCCTCTTCAAACATCTTCATCATTTGCAACCTCTATGATTTACAATCATTGTAATCTCTAGAAATTCCTTTTCTTGCACATCATCTTTCTATTGCATATTTTTTTACTGATATCCATACCTCCTTCTCATTCAAGTACATTTTATTTCGTATGCAGCTGCAAGTTTCCTTCTTCCTGCAAACAAACAAATAACATATTAAGGAATAAAAAAGAATTTTGTCTTAACTCCCCACTTTTCTTCTGTACATATGACACACATCACATGTTCCTCTGTCTTCCACTGCTATAAGTTTCTACATCTTTGTTCATTCTCATTTATTTTGGATTTAGTTCCACTCTTAATATCTAACTGCCATCCATCAACAATGCATTTCCACTATCACACTGCTACCAACATGTTACTTCAAACATATGAGCCCAATATCCAATCCAAGAAACCTTCTGACTGGATTTTCTCTTGTAGCCTATTCTTTCCATCAATAAGCCTACCCTCCCATGAAATGGAGTTGTATATTCTTCTCCCATGTCACACATTCAATGTCTTTCTCATGTAGCCAACATGATGCATGCAACAACTTTAAACCACACACTCCAAGCACATTTCAAGTGACTATGTACTCATCTCAAGATAACAATCATGGATAATCACCACCCCAATTGTCGTCTCATTCAATCATGGATTTCTCTCACGACCTACATTGCCTTTATCTATAAAAAACAATTATCTTGGAGATTATTTTCTTTCTCAACAACAACCTTCTAGACTTTATTTACTTCATTTAACCTTCCATTCTATGTTATTTTCCTCTTCTTGAAGTTTCAATCTTTTCCCTTTAACAACTTCATCCATTTTCTCTGACATCTGTTCTTTTATCTTGTGCATATTCTTTTCTTTATCCTCTACAATTCTGATTTTGAATCTACTACAACTATATCATATTGAATTCTTTTGTTCTCTAATTTTTTCAATGCTCATTTCCTCGCACCTCCTTGACCTGCTCCTCTTTGTGGCGACATCCTTGTGAGTTGTGTCACATCACTCAACCAAACTTCCATTCAAAGTCCTTTCTTATGGAACTTCCTCTCATTACTCTTCTTCCAACAAACACAAGATAAAACATCCTTCTCTCAGTTCTTCTCATTGCCATGGTTAGACATGAGATGATCTCTCAAAACTCAAATCTCAATAGAGAATCAGTTCTAATAATTTTGCAAATTCGTAAAAAAAGTTGAACCTTCTTCTAATATTCTTGCAAATTCTTTCATTGTAGATATGTAGTAGCTATAATACAACTTGATGCAAGAGGATCCACCCATATTGTTTGTCAAAGTAAATCCATAGTAGAATTCCTTCTCCTTTTCAAAACTAGAAGCATAGACGCTATAAAAGTTCTACTTCATAATAGAACCACACATATTTCTCAAATTCTACAAACACTAGATTTTTACATCAACACCCTTTGTTCTTCTGCAATAGTAGTAAATGGACACTATAGAACACAAATATGCACTAACCCATCTACTCCATATTTTCCAACCTGCAATATGGGAGTTGCAACCTATATAACGTGTCCTACAATAGTTATCTCTCTCTCTCTCTCTCTCTCTCTCTATATATATATATATATATATATATATATATATATATATTCGACAACATCTCTATGCTCTCTTCGTGGTAGCATCATCTTACAAGTTATTCCACTCAATCCTACAATCAACGGTTAGTTTATAAACCATGGAACTATCCTTTCTCATACATAGACCTCTCTTATGAGTATATATTGCGTAAACTCTCTTCTATGCTATAGTAGTCCTTGCACTCTTATTTATATTCAACAAGAACTCTTGCACACAATAGAATTTAGTCATGGTTCAACGCTCTAAAAGACTTTACTTAGGAATAATGACATAGCTAGCTAATATTTCCACACACACACACACATGTCCATACTCAACATCCCTACAACATTAATAATCCACACAATAGAATGAAATCTACTATCATACATACAAAATAACATAGAAATATAATATCACATACTCATCTACACATATGCACATGGATTTAATTTGGAAACTTGAACTCTTTTATTCATTTGTGTAGAGAATAAATTGCAGTGACTCCATGTCTTCATATCAACTTACAAAGCTCAATGGGTTGTCTAGCCAAAGGACATGGCAACCTCAACTATTACCTCTATCAACTTCCTCTTGATATCGTCTCCTCCTATTCTTTGATCCCTTTCTATTCTATCCGCTAGTGTCATTCTTGCCTCATTCATGTTGTATTTATTTATCTTAAGGAAACTATCTCCCTTCATCTTCCAAATGACCTCCTCATTGCCTGTCTTTTCCAATTTCTTTCATTTCATTTCTACCTTGAGATTTGTCCACTTCTTCTGTAGTGATTCACCTCATGCAATGTGACCATCTAGCTTCTACTTTCACACTCCTTCTTCACCATGTCCTTTCAATAACCTTCTACACATACAAAAAAAATTCCCTCTTAACCTTTGCATTTTCTCTTACACATTTATTTTTTATTAATTATGTAGAAGCATGTCCATTGCATCGTTATTACAACTTACAGTTATATTCTACAACAACACTGTCACTTCTGCAACAACAATGTCGTTCTACACCTATGTAATAATCTTCATATTGACATCCTCAAAATGACTTCGATGCTCTTGCATCAATATGAAATAGAATGTAAACTATTATGAGTAGACCATATTGAAATTGTAGTGTTGATGGTATAACATAACACTACATTGAAATTGATTTTTTTCTTTGTCATTCATATTTATAATGAGTCACATTTATAGTGAGTTGATGAAATTATTCTAAAATGTAATTCTGCAATAGTTTAATGAGTTAATTTAATAGGTTTTAAAAATTAGTTCGAAATCTTTTATTTTCTCCTTATAATTAATATATTTTATTAAATTTTATTAAGTCACTAGTGAGTAAATTATTTCAAAATGTAGTTTTAAAGTAGTTTATTGACTTAGTTTTGAAGTAGTTTATTGACTTAGTTCAACTGATTAAAAAATTATTTCAAAATGTAATTTAATTAAAGTTTGAATACGGTTAAAACCCACTATATTACCAACTTAAGATCCATATCCTCCACAATTTTACAATATATGAAATAGATAGAATATTTGATATCTTTGTATAAAAATTACATATTTGAATGATATAATTCCACAATGTGGGTAAGACTTATCCTTAGTCATGGATACATAATAAACTGAACATGACCCATTGCACCCATCATGCTCCATCATCATTATCTTTGTTTAAGGTAATTTATTGACAACTCTAAACTAAAAATAACGTTGTGTTTGGTAATTCCTCCAATCCACAAATAAGTCCTACTTCGATTGGTGCTCATTGGAGAAATGATGAGTTGATAATAACCACAATATAGAATTTCTCAAATGTTCTACTGAGTTCCAAATGTTCTTGTACTTAGTTCCAAATATAATGATTTAGCTTATGAATTTTCTATGGGAGGGCATTTCACAATGTTTCTTACCCATTCCAATTATGTGTTACATGATATTTTCATGTGATCCTCGTACGGATTTCATAGTATCTATTAAGATAACCAAATCATATGAAATTCATGTTGATGTTGATTCTGCTTTCACCTCAAGTACAATTGAGACTGTAGTGACATCTAACGACACTGTTAGATGATATATGAGAAAACAAAAAAAGAAGAAGATAATACATAGAAGACAGGTTGGGAATAAGAATGTGTAGAGCACAAATGTATTAGATGATAGTATAAATCTATAAAGGGAAAACAAAACAAGAAGATCAAGAAGACATAAGAAAATCCTAACGACTGGGACAACTGGTAGTGTACAGTCATATGTTGTTGAGGTTATAACTAACACTCCCTCTTAAAATCAATAGTTACAAACATCAGTACTAATAATTCCTAAGTGTTGTCTCTGAAAATAGAAACTGTTTTTTCCCAATGGCTTTGTAAAGATGTCTACGAGCTGGTCTCGTGAACCACAAAATTGAAGTGCGATTTCACCATTATTGACTAACTCGCATATGAAATTAAAGCAAGTGTCAATATGCTTGATTTTATTATGAAAAACATGGTTTTTGGATAAAGCAATTGTTGAAGTATTGTCACAAAAGATAGGAGTTGGCTCCCTTTCTGTATGTGACATGTCATTCAATAGTCTTCGCAGCCACACAACTTGACACGAAGCTGAAGTAGCAGCGGCATACTCTTCCTCTGCAGAAGATATTGAGACAATGGGTTGCTTCTTTGATGCCCAATAAATCACATTCATGCCTAGGTGAAAAACATACCCTGAGGTTATTTTTCGGTCATTTAGGTTTCCTGTAAAATCATTGTCAGTGTAGCTAGAAATATGATTATTTTCAGACTGAGTGTACCATATACCAAAATTGAGAGTTCCAACAATATATCTTAGAATCCTTTTCGCCATCTTCCAGTTAGAGTCTTTGGGAGACTCCATGAACTTGGAAACAAAGTTGACTACATACATAATATCAAACCTAGTTGTTGTAAGATACAACAAACTTCCTACTAAAATTTTGTACAAGTTAGAAGCCATTGTAGGGCCTTCATCTTGCTTGCTCAACTTTGTGCCTAGGGGTATAAGATTTTTTGTTGGATTGCAATCTTCTAGGTGGAATCTTTTGATGATGTCTGCTACATAGTTTTGTTGACAAACAAAATTCCCTTTGGTTGATTGGTCAACCTCAATCCCCAAAAAACATTTCATTATGCTAAGATCTATCATCTCAAACTTAGATTGCATGGCATGTTTAAAACTGGTTAACTCAAGATTTCCAGTATATATGATGTCATCAATATATAAACATACAATCAAAATTTTACCTTGTTGATCTATTTTGGTGTACAGAGTTGGCTCATTTTGGCTTATGCTAAAACCACTCTTGATCAGGTAAGTGTCAATTATGTTGTACCAAGCTCTTGGAGCTTGTTTTAAGCCATACAAGGATTTATTCAACCGATACAGTTTAGCTGGCTTCTCTTTGACTTCAAATCTAGGTGGTTGATCTACATAGACATCTTCTTCTAAGACACCATTCAAGAAATTTTACTTGACATCCATCTGGTATAATTTTCATTTGTGTTGAGCTGTTATGGCGAAGAGAGTCCTTACAGTGTCTAACCTTGCTACTGGAGAATTTTTTTCACCATAATCAATGCTTGGTTTTTGTAACAACCCTAGCTAAATAGTTGCTTAAGGTTTATCAATAATAGTTAATTAAATAATTAACTGTCCTAATGTGTATTAGTTAAGTAATGATTTTTTTTTATTTTTATTTTTGTTAATGTGGACGAACCTGTTGGCATCGAGATTAACCTGTGGCTTGATAAATCGTGACTCAGGGGCATCTAAGTCGTCAAAATCACCCAGGGATCGCACCCAGCCTGAGCCACACCAACCCTTAACATGGTTGGATTTTTTGCCCCCACAGGTTTCGAACCAGTGACTCTTCAACACGGAGTGGCTTAACAACACACTCTGTCACTGACTATCCTACACCTTGGGGACAAGTAATGATTAATTATTAATAATATTAAATAATTATTTATTTATTGTTTAATATATGTTGATTAATTAATTAATTGATTACTTAACACATTTAATGTTTGGGGTAAC
>ML820754.1:100322-112093 GCA_009831015.1 Picea engelmannii
CTTACATGTTCTATTTGGAGTTAGGTCAATATAGTTGACGCTCCAAGATAGTCCAGCAGAGGAAGGATAGGAATGGAAGATGGAAGTAAGTTAGGGAGGAAGGATGAGTAGAAATAGTTGAGAGTGTATGGAGATTTGTCTTAGGTTGGAACTTATTGCTTTCCTTCTGAAAAGAAAATGCATATATATATGAATATTCATAATTATGTAACTAAACTACAATTATCTAAATAACATCGTTGAGATAGACAATTGAAATTAAATGAGTTCGCAAACATTTGATTGGTTTATTTTCTTTTATAAAATGAATAGTCTTGTTGAATGGATTGGATGCATATGGAAATTACTATAGAGATGATAGTTATTGATATTAGTACATGAACGGGACATGTATGTACTAGCTACACATTCATTTCTTGCATATGTACACTAGTATATATGAGTCTCTTAGCTTACTTACTAATAATGTCGGTTATTTGTTATGAATGTGTGAACCATGCTTCTTTTCCTTGTATCATGAAATACTTTAACTTTGAGACGAAGTTTCCTGAAGGGTGGGTGTATGTAACAACCCTAGCTAAATAGTTGCTTAAGGTTTATCAAGAATAGTTAATTAAATAATTAACTGTCCTAATGTGTATTAGTTAAGTAATGATCAATTATTAATAATATTAATTAATTAATTAATTATTGTTTAATATATGTTGATTAATTAATTAATTGATTACTTAACACATTTAATGTTTGGGGTAACGAATTAAAGGCTTAATAATTTTTAATATATTATTTATTAGAAAAATTTACGTAAGAAGTGATAAAACATTGAATGGAGGGATAAGGTATTAAATGGAGGGACAAGGTGGGTGGCATTAAAGGAAGGCAGGAGGTGGTGAATGGGGAAAAGATATGAGGGGGAAGAGGCATTCGGGAGGAGAACCTTTTGAATTTTGGGGTAAGGGAGCATTTTGAGAGCAGGGACTGTATTTTTTGTTTGGGTGGACTGTTACAGGGGTGCACTAGGTTGCTGAGAGTTTTGGGCTCGGGGGCCAGGAATCCTCACGGAATCCTGGAGCTAGGGAGCCGGATAGGCTCTGTTCCTAGCTGGCAGGGAGGAGAGATTCGGTTTTGGGCAGAGTTTGGGTGGAGTTTGGGTAGAGCAGCAGTAAGGACAGACGAAGATTGGAGAAATAGCATCAGACAGAGGTATGTAATTTCATGAATTTGTTATGTTATGTGGTTGTCATTAAATTTACTTTCATGCTGTTGATAAATTTAATTTATGTTGAATAAGTTATGGTTAAATGCTGAAGATTAAATTGTATAGAAAAACATTTATCTACTCTCTATTTTTAACCTGTGTTTTATAAGGATATGTGGGGACAGAGACCTTACAGTTTTTGTGAGAATCATTTGGTAACAAGTCTTTTGTTGTGTTTTTCAATCTGCCCCTTTTCATTGAGTTTAGTTTTGTAAACCCACTTGACACCAATACTTGTCTTATGTCTGGGAAGACCAACAAGATCCCATGTCTTGTTCTTCTCAATGAATTCAATCTCTTGGTTCATGGCTTGAACCCAATGTGGCTCTTTAGTTGCATCTTTAAAAGATGTAGGTTGACATGACATTAACGCAAAAAGATTATACTGATCAATATCATCCAACTGCTGATGGATTTCTCTCAAGCTTCGAGTTCTCTAATTTTTAAGTTCAGAGGATGAATTTATGCTTGAAGAAGAGTTGTCCTAAGAAATTCCAGGTTGTCTTTGTACCTACAATCTTGGAAGGATATGATGGTGTGTTTTCTGTCCTGAATTTTCTTTGTTTTCAGGAAGTGGAAGCAATGGATTTTGATTGTCCATAGGGAAATTTTCAGACTCACTCTAAAATTGATTTTCAGTAAATTTGACATCTCTATTGAGAATTAGTTTCTTTGAAATGAGATTGTAGAGTCTATAGGCTTTGGATGTCTCACTGTAGCCAACAAAAATGCATTTCTCAATTCTATCATCAAGTTTCTTCCTCAATTCGGAAGGTATGTGAGTGAATGCAATGCATCAAAATGTCCTAAGATGAGAAACATTAAGTTTTGTCCCACTCCATGCTTCTTGAGGGACCTTCATCTTGACACTAGTGGTTGGGGATCTATTCAGGAGATAAACTGAGCATGCTACTGCTTCAACCCAAAATAGATTTGACATACATTTATCTCTAAGAAGGGTCATTGCCATGTTCATTATAGTCTATTTTTTCGTCTCTGCCACTCCATTTTGTTGTGGAGTATACCTAGTTGTGGTTTGCATGATTATGCCTTGTGATTTGTAGAAATTTGCAAATTCTATTGGAAAATATTCTACTCCTCCACCTGACCTGAGAATATTCACATATTTCCCACTCTGTTTTTCAGCTTCAACCATGAAGTCCTTGAAATTTGAAAATGTTTCAGACTTGTGTCTGAGGAAATAGATCCATATTTTCCTACCAAAGTCATCAATAAATGTTAGGAAATAAAAGCTACCACCTATTTACATTATTTTCATTGGTCCACATAGGTCAGTGTGAATTGGATCTAAGTGTTATTTGGCTTGAGTGGAGGACTGTGGAAAGCTAGTTCTCTTATGTTTTCCAAGAATGTAAGACTCACAGGGGGGATTTTTCTCTTTGAAGATAGGTAGACATTTGACCATGGGGTGCTTCTATAGAAGGCTTAGACTTTGAAAGGGTAGTTGTCCAAATATTGCATGCCAAATCATAGTTTCATTGGGGGTGGATGCACTTTGTGCATAAGATTGGGTCAGATTTGTAGTTCTAAGGGTCAGGGGAAACATTCTATTCCTAGTCATGTGGATTTCAGAAATCAATTTTCTGTTGGGAGGTTTGTCATATATCCTACATTATGCCCCTTCAAAAAGTACCTTATATCCATTTTCAACTAATTGTCCTACACTAAAGAGATTATGTTTCATATATGGAACATGATAGACAACATTTATGTCTTTCTTTACATCTTGTTTAGTGAGAATAGGTACATTTCCTTTGCCTTGAAATTTGACTAAAGATTCATATCCGAGTGTAGTATCAGATGAAATAGAATAATCAATGCATGAAAATACATCTTTGTTACTTGTCATGTGATTGTTGGATCCATTGTCCAGAAACCAGAGGTCCTCGTGTCGTTCTTCAGTTTTGTGACATGAGAGAAACATCCCATGTGAGGTTTCTCCTTCATGATTTGAGACATGTGCTCTCCTTGAGTTTTGATGTGCCAGTTTCTTCCGACATTCAGATTCATATTTCCCATACTTTTTGCACTAATAGCATTGTATGTTTTCTTTTCCATTTGATCTCCTCCCTCTGCCTCTTTGAGGATGGAAATTATGATTCTGGTTTTGATCTGTGTGACCTTCACCTGAGTGATTGTTTCTTATCCTTCTCCCTCTTCCGTTGTGACCTCTTCCTCTGCCTCTTCCTCTCCCTCTACTAAAAGAGAATCGAGTCTTAAAGGTGTTGGCTATTGACTCATATTCTATATGTAGTCTGGTCTCATGTGTCAACAAAGATCCCATTAGTTCATATGTTGAAAATTTTGACAGATCCTTGGATTCAGGGATGGTTGTAACAAACATTTAAAATTTCTTTGGAATACTTATGAGTAATTTCTAAAAAATCCTTTGATCAAGGATGTCTTCACCAGTCAACCTGGTATGTTTTACATTTCCCGTGACTCTGGTCATAAATTGATCAACGTTTTCAGACTCTGTCATTTTTAAAGTCTCAAAATGCATCCTCAAGGCCTGTAGATTAACTGTTTTGACCCTGTCATTTCCCTAGTAATATGTTTGTAGGATGTCCCAGGCTTGTTTTGAAGTAACAACACCTGTGATTTTTGAGAAAATCAAGTCATCTACTATGTTCTAAATCCATAACTTTGCCTTATTCTCTCTTTTCCTCCATTCTACCTGAGCAACACTCTCTTGATTGTTCATGGCAGCTAGGTCCGTTGGATCTAGTTTCACATAGCCAAGATCCACTAGATCCTAGTACTCATGTGCTTATAAGAAGGATCTCATTCTGAGAGACCAAAATTCATACTTCTTTCCAAGAAGAATTGGCCCTTGTGTTGGTCCTAAATGGTTAGAGGTGGCCATTTTTGTAAAAAAAATTTAGAACAAAAAACAAACTGGTAGTATTGTTCGTGATTTTTATCAGGGATGAAAAATACCTCTGATATATGCAAGAAAATAGGTTCTCTTCCTTTTTCCTGTGCATAAAAACAGGTCCTCGAAATCCTCTGCATGACTTCGGGCTGAATAATGCAGGCTAAACCACTTCTTTAGCTTTGATCTGGCTAGATCTGACTATTCGAGCACGATATCTACGGAGTCAGAACTCCGAGATTTGTTCTTTATCAATTTTATCCCCTCTCAATGGAAAAAATGAGTTATCTAGGTTTACTCGAGAGCCAATGCATATTTCTTTTTAATGAACAAAATTTAATGTTAAATCCTCATATGACCAAGGGCTGAGAACCAGGGGCTTCGGGGCTTCGGGCTCCAGGAGCGGTCTCAATTATTCGTCTAGATCTACGACTCAGAATACTTTGGGACTTTGGGCTTTGAAGGATCAACGGTCCTCAGACCTCAACAAACTAATGACAAATATTCATTTTAGGACTCCAGCCTTCGAGAGTTCCTGTATGCTAATGCATGCTATCCTCCAGAGTGCCAAATATATGAAGTGACGATATTAGCCTCCACGTGTCCTCTTGATTGGAGGACTGAGATTTACTTTGAAATATTGGGCTTCAGGAGTTCTTGGGCACACAACACCTCAAATCTATGAAGTGTTAACCTTCCAAAGTGTTAGATCTATCGACACTTCTCCATTATGCGATCAACGACTTGGATTAACTCTGACTCCTAGTCCTTCGGGCCTCTGGACCTCTTCTAATCTACTGCCACATGGAATTTCCACCGATGGTCTGGATGTGCTCCGCTCTTTGGAGCTTTGGGTGTCTCGTGAGATTTAGCACTTGCTTCCTCCCAGAGTGCTTACCTTCCAGACTCCAGGATTCATTGACACGTGTCCTTTGCAAATGGATGGTCCTGATTCACTTCAGGACTTCAGGAGACTCGTCTCCTTCGCGACTAAAAATAGAAAACCTCCGAATTTCTGAAATCTGAAGGAGGCTAAGGGTTAAACACCATGCGACTTACCTAGATCCGATGACTGTCGATCCACACACTCAGATCATATGGCTGGGATCTGTTCTCTTTCTTCGTGCTCCTCGATCTATCTAGGCTTGATCTAATGGCCCAAATTTGTTCTTGCGGTCGATCCAATGGCTGTTGTAGTTTCTCCTATGCTACAACTATATTTTCCTCCTGAAGAAGGGGTTCTGCATATATTTAAATGCTTCATCCTTCTGCAGGGCTACCTTCACACGTTGTGATGTCTACAACGTTATTTTAAGAGGACTTCTCTCCAAGGTCCATGAAGAGTCTTACTTATCGCACTCTGATACCATGCCAAAATAAAAAATGAAGAAGATAATACAGAGAAGACAGGTTGGGAACAAGAATGTGCAGAGCGCAAATATATTAGATGATAGTCTAAGGCTATAAAGGTAAAAAAAAAACAAGAAGATCAAGAAGACATAAGTAAATCCTAATGACTGGTACAATTGTCCAGAACAACTGGCAGTGTGCAGTCATACATTGTTGAGGTTATAACTAACAACATAGAGCTATCAAATCAAAGAGTATAACCTCGATTGCAGACTCAACATGACCGATAGGAATTAAGAGATTAAACATAACTTCAGACCTCCATTATTCAATCTTTCTTTACATTATTCACCTCATCAATCCAAAACTTTGGAGTTGAGGGATTAAACATGTTTTGTAGTTGAGGGATTAAACATGACATTAGACCTCCACCATTCAATCCTTCTTTGTATTGCTCATCTCAGTTATGTCACTCAATGTGAAGTATATACTTATCATTTTGGATTATATTATTTGTTTGTCAGTTCATGTGTACCGAGGTGCCTTATGGCTATCCAACACTTTGTGGAATGTTGGCAAAATACTATTACATCAAAAATAGTTTTAAATTTTCATCCATCTATCTTAAGTTTGATTAAAAGAAATCAAATATGTAACTTTTAATGTTTTTTAAATAATTCAATCCAAAGGGATTTCATCCTCCATGTTGTTTTATAAATCTGAGAATAAGATGGATCTAAGCTCTTCTATCATCTATGTATTTTAATAAGGTGAGATCTTTTCCTTTTTTATGTATCATCTATGCAAATTAATAAAGTGAGCTATTTTTTTTAAGTGGTTCTTGGTTCATATATCATCTGCATTTTCGCAAGGTGATATATTTCCTTCCTTTTTTTATATTATAGTAATTATTGAGATCACTCTTTTTTCATTTGCATGCACAAAAGAAGTGTTTGAATATCCCATCACCTAGGTTGTACAATACATGTTTATCTATGCATAATGACTTTTTGAATTCTTGGGTGATTATGGTTCTTCTAAATGGTGTTTGACAAAGAATTTTGTTCTTTGACATTTTACAATCTTACTTAAACGATTAGAATGTCTACTTTCTTATTTAAAATTAACTTGATTAATTCAAATTCATCACACTGAGACATTAAATTTCTTTCCCACTAGGTTACTTTCTTTTTGTAATTTGAATGAGGTCCTACAACACTATAGATATGACTAAGATGTGTATGTTTGATATGGGATAGAACATATCATCTTTCAAGTGATGTAGAGTTTTAAAATGGGCCTCTGTCTTGAAGAAAATCTATGTAGAGGTGAGTGAAGAATTGCTATGAACCACTTCTTGTATTCGTTGTTACATGGAAATTAACCCTTTCACTTTTTTGATGCCTCTAGTTCCACTCCAATATATTATATCACTTCTAGAATTGAAAATATCAGTTAATAGAAAGATATTGGGTTCTCATGTGGCAATGTCCATATTTTTTCATAGAAGAACAAAATGTAACGTAAAATAGTGAGAATAAGATTGAAGTCTAGCGCTAAAGCGACAAATCCAATATGGAGTTTAACGAAATATGGATTAATAATCTTAATATGATATATTCATAATATCTAATGGATTATGAACAATTTAGAGGGTAAAATAATATTTCGACTATTTCAATGTCATTACTCTTTATTTGGAACTAGCCCAATTCTTGTTTTGTTTTTTAAAGTATGTTTCAAGAAAGCTCGCAAGTCAACCATGTAACATGAAAATTGTGCAAATCCACATAATTTAAAAAAAAATAATATATCATTTTTTATAACATTCCTTTACACCATTAGAGACAACCTTAAAAATACTATATTGAGAACTAGATTTCTTAGATCATAAGGAAATATTCATGTCAAGCACCATATGTTGAACAATAATAATAAAATATAACTAATAAAGGAAAGTTGTAAATATTTTTTTTACACATTTATATTTCCATCTTATAGTTATCTTATTCTTCAAAGAGCCTTATGATGTCTCTAAGTAATTCACACACAATGCTTTAATAAAAATAACACTTGAATAAAAACCTACATTTCATCTCTAATCACCATCCAAATCAACGAAAGTAGATGGTTATCTGCATCATTGCGCAACTTAAATCCATAAACATTTCCTCTTTATATTTTGCAATTCCCTTTTACAATGTCATTATTTATGCTATTGTAAGAGAAATCGATGTTAGAAACAACATGTGTGTGGTCCTAATACGTAGGTGAAAGTTGGATATTGTTTTTGCCATGCGATATAAAGTATTGTACTTTGAATTTTGAAGCTAAGATGCACAAATGTTAGACATAACTCAGTAAAGGGAAATTTTTAGGAAGGCACGTGGAATGAGTAATATGGAGTATTTCCAAAGAGAGAGGAAAAGCCAAGGCAACATGCATACTCGCACAAAAACCAATGCACGTGAAAGGAGTATTATGAAGTATTTCTAAAGGGAGAATGAAGGCCGAGTAGAAAGCATACTCACACCACAACCATAAACATTTATGTTAATATGAGCCACCCCTCCTTTGTGGTTATCCATATTGACATAATGATCATGGTATATTAAACCTTATAAGTTGTCATAAAATACTTCTTTTAATTAAAATGAAAACAATTTTGGTATAAAGAAATATATATGTCTTAAAAACAATTCCAAGAAACAAGATATTAAACATATCCAAATTATATAAAAAGAGTACTACAAAACACTATGAATGAGTAATGTATGTTCCAACAAAGTGTAAAACTAACTTGGAATGCTACTCACAATGTCAACATGGTATGTGTAAAAGGCTTCTCTATATTCACTTGTATATTCATATATTCTCATGTGTGGGTGCACTTTGGCTTGCAAACTTTAATTATCTAAAGTAGAAACAACATTTTATGAGCTTATTTTGGTCTAAGTTATGGACATCAATAAAAGAGAAAGAGAAGCACACAGGGTTATGGAGATCAAGAGAAGCACACACATTACAATGTGAGGAGGTGAATTAGACATTGGAACCAAGCAAATGACATGTGTACAATTATAATTATCCCAAGACATGTTTATGGGTGATAAATTTCACCATATTCATTGCAAATTCATAATACTGCAAGAGCTTTTTAAACATGCTTCACAATAAATTTGATATCACGTATATGGATCATAGATTTTATTCATGTAATTTATTGATAGAGTAATAATCAAATATTTGGATGTACACTCGTGGCTTGGCTTATGGATCATGAGTTTTTAACCATATCTTATGAGTAAATAGTATAATATTACTCTCTAATCATATTTATGAGACATCTTATGAATCATATTTTAGAAGTCGACGATATAAATATTACTCGTCTTTCTTATAAGATAGTTTTTTTAGGAAGCTTAGAGGGTTAGTTCAAGTGGTCTTGAGTCGTACATGAGATCTCTTCTTTGGTGAATGAATTGGGGAAGACACAGGTTCAACTCTAGTTATCCCCTTAGGGTTAGTCTCCATTAATAGGGTTGAAAATTTACCTTATTTACCATTCATGGATCACGGGGAAGTACTTGAAGGGTTTTCCGCAAGGATTTCCTTGGGAGAAAAAAAAGACAACTTCTCTATGAAAAAATGTTTACAACCACTAAAAGGAGAACACCTTCTAGTGGAGGTTTTTGCAAAGGTTTTTAGTGTTACAAAATTTGGAAAAAATTTCAAAAAAAACTCCGCTACAACCTTTTCTATTGACTGTGAAGGTTTTAGTGCATTTTCCATATAACTAAAAAAAATTGGGAGGGTGGAGGTTATAGCAGAGTTTTTTTTTTCCGTGCTATTCTTGTGAAAATGCATCATTGCAGTATTGTCAAACATGCACCAGTGTGCTACTATAATAAAAACACATCAGAGTTAATATCATACAAAATCCTAAGCTTAATATAACAAAAAAATGCCCTGGTGTGTTTATAACTATTGTGCACTGGTTGAGGTCACAGGTTCGAATCTCTTGCTCCCCCTTGAGGTTAGGCCCCGTAATCAGGGTTGGCGGTTTACCCCGTTTACTATCCACAAAGTGAGGAAGTACTTGGGGGTTTCCCGTGAGATATTTCATCAAAAAATAAATAAAAAATTGTGCATCAGTTCCTCCTTTTTCATCATATACAAAGCATCCATGCTTTTATATTTTCTCTACACTAGTTCCACCTTGTTTGTGTATGAAGCACTAGTGTGTTTTAATATTTGTATGCCAGGATGTGTTTAATTTATGCTGAGCACCGATGCGATTAGTTTATACTAAGACCCAGTGCATTTAATATAGCATGTTCCCTAGTGCTTGTGTAATTAGTACATACTAGTATTTGTTTTACCATGTGCACCGAAGGGTATTGAATTTTTCAATATTCGAGGTGAGATGTTAGTGCCATTATTTTTACTAAGCACCAATGCATAGATTATAGTAAGGCATCGATGTGTAAATAATATTTAGAACCCCGATCCATATAACAAATGTAATGCACCAATATGTAAATTATATCTAGTGCCCCAGTGCATATTTTAAGCATGAGCATCGTACAATTTTGAAATGATAAATATTATTGTATGTTACATCGTTTATGGAATGATGTGTTTATCAATAGTTCATACTGGTGTATTATTATAATTAATGTGCATCGGTGTGTATTATGCCTCAAAACACACCAATTTCTATATTATGGCATGTATTGTCTAATGATTTCAAAAGAATATAGTGCACTAATTTGTATATGTTTTAATTCATTGTTTTTTACAAATTTTCAATTAATCATTTCAAAATAAAATATTTTTGTATAATAATGTTTTTTTTATATTTTTGTTATTACACTTTGATATAATGATTGCATTAATGTGTTATCCAACCAATTACACCTATGTTGTTTTTCACAATGTACATCATCCACATATTAATTATTCAGGAACACAACATTTTACGACATTCGACAATGCAATGAAATAAGAATCCCATATTATTATATATGAATAAGAGACCCATTATCATACAAAATTGGACAACGTAAAGGTCCACTGCAATAATCTAATTGCAACCAATTTTTAATTGTTACACTTATTGGTAACATGTCCTAATGCAATTGGGACAATATGTTGATTACATTAAACGAAATCCTTAATTTTCAAACACAAATATTCCAAAACATGCAATTTGTAGTAACATTCAATTATGTTGATTGTCATCCATCAATTGAACTTCTAAAATTTCTCGAGCTACATGCATGCCTCATTTCTTCATCATTTGTAGGTGATATTGTACTTTGGTTTTTTAACATAATGTTTTCTTTATCTACTTGTTTTTTTAGGTTCCTCCCCTTCATCTTCCATCTACAAACATAGAAATAAATTGTAATATATATACACATACATGAGCTACAATTCATGCTTTATTTTCTGCATGTTTAATACAACATGAAGAAGAAAAATCGAAATAATCAATTTAAAGTTTTCTTGTTTTCTCATTAATTATAAAACAAGGGAAGTTAAACAACATAACCATTTAGAATTTGTTCAATTAAACTTTCATTCTTCAACATTTAGTCACAACCCATACTTAACCTAATGTTTATTAATTCACGAGCTGGCTCCTCTTTGTATGTGAGAGCCTACTAGAATACATCCATTGACAACTGTAAATTAATTATTTAAATATAAATATTATTAAAAACATGAAGTATTAGTCCCCGAGGTGTAGGAGAGTTGGTGATAGAGTGTGTTGTTAAAGCACTCCATGATGTTAAAGTCACCGATTCGAAACCTGCAGGGACAAAAAATCCAGCCATGTAAAGGGTTGGTGTGGCTCAGGCTGGGTGCAATCCCTAGGTGATTTTGACAGCTTAGATGCCCCTAATTCATGGTTTCTCAAGCCACAGGCTAGTCCTGCAGGTCACAAACAAACTATCAAACAAAAAAAAAATGAAATATTAAGAAAGGCTGAAAACATAAATGCTTACAAAGTTTGTGATCAAACCTTTTTTTCCTCGTCATCTTGTCTTATGTGTTGAATAGATTCTATTTTTTTTTCTTTTCTACAACAAAACAATTGAAAATTAGTATTTCATGTGATACTTAAATTCAATGTACATAAAATAATAAATAAATGATTGCATACCTCTCATGCACATTGTAGTTGGGATGGCTCCTCTTGTGATGCAATTATGCTCATTTCTTTTACCATATTATTATACATTTTTTTGGACATTCCTA
>ML820754.1:112785-123552 GCA_009831015.1 Picea engelmannii
ATTATATACTTGAAATTTCTCCTCTGTAGATTTCTATGTGATGTACAATAACCCCCCTCAAATTTGGCTCTTCAAAAAAAATCCACCCACTCTAAATTCTTTGCTAGTAAATATTTGTTGCACAAATATCCTTTCCAAAATTTGGAAAAAAAATAAAAATAATGAATAGGGTTTTCCTTTATAAACACATAAAATCAAATTATTGCTCATTTTTTCATTGTATATTTCGGTGCATTGATGATAAACGCGAACACTGTTTTTTTTTTAAGTTACATTTTTAGTGTGTTATACCATGTGTAGCGCATAGATGTGGTGTGTATGTATAACACACCGATTTACTTTTGTAATAAATTTCAAAGTATCGATAGTAAGCACGCATTATTTTTCTAACTTGCTTCAGTTGGTGAGCTATACAATTCAAAATGCACCAGTGCAGTGTGTAATTAATAATGCAACAATGCGGTGTGTAGTAATTGCACATTGTAATATGGTTAAATTTGCACAATGCAAATGAAAATGCAAACATCCACATTTAAATTTTGTGGATTTTTTTCTTTGCGGAGGCAATAACAAAGGTTAGTCTTCGGTGCTTCTTTCAATTAAATGCACCGGTGCATTTGTTTTATCCATACACACTGATGCATCTTTATATGATGAATCACATTGTCAAGTTATAAAATTTATTTGGAGTTATTTTTGAAGTCATATTGTTCTATTCTATCCAAGATGACGGTTTGGCTCCATTGCAGGAAACAAGAAATTAGAATATCAAATGGCCAATTCTTCAAATTCCATCTCATTCTATATCTTTGGAAGTCCTTCAAGTTCTCTCATGTCGATTTTAGTAGGTCTAGATTTTATTGCTAATTCATTTATCTCATTGAATTCATGTTATGTATGAAGGTGTAGTTTAATAATTATTCATTGAATTTTATAGGGTCAAGATTCGGGATCGAGTTCAAATGCTCAAGATATTCCCATAGTCTCAAAATTTTGCAAGTTCTTATTAGGAAGAATATACTATAAACAAATGTTTAACAAAAATGGACATTTTCTTTACCTTACCAATCCTAATAGGCCATATTCCAACAACCATCCTAGGTCAATGGTATTACACCGTGAATTGGGTCTCTTTTATGTAGACAACCTCGTAGGGCATAAGAAAAAGATGATTGAGTAATTGTATTTTTTTATTTTCAATGGAACTAATGTAAATGTATTTCTTAATTCGACATTTGTTTTACAAAGGGGTTGGTTTCATGTTTATTATTGGGAAAAAATGTCCATGCTTCTAATAAGTGTTTGGTATAATGTTTGAACATATAAAAATAATTGTGTTACTAATATTATCAATGCAATGTTCAATATTTTTACAATCAAGATTCTAATGACGAGAGACCTATCCACCATCTACTGTTGCATCCCACTACAATTTCGAGTCATGAGCTTCCTGCTGAACGAAAAGAGCTCGAAGAGGAAGCATACCAAGAATGGTTGAAACAACCACCTATTCAATTCCCACTACTCCCTAAGTCACCAAGTAAAAAGATTGACAATGACACTAGTTCTTCACATGTTGGGGATGAAGGCAATGATATAAAGGTTGGTATGGATGATTTCTTGCAGGATACCCAATCCATGGAGTGAATGTTGTTAGATGCATTCTAGGAAAATGATCTAGGATATGACGTTGATGTCATAGATACCTTCTATCAAAGCCTAAAATATGCTTCCACCACCACTTTATTTGGTCAAGAAGGGGTCTGCAAGTTCTACCCAGCTAGGGAAAACAATGTTATTGTATAACTTGAAAGCAATGTATGGTATGTAAGATGAGTGTTTCTCAAAAATTTTAACATAAATAACCATTAAGTCCCCTAAATTTTTAAGGAATCTTGTCACACAATGAAAGAAGAAAAGGGTTTATTTTTTCCATGCTTAATGACAATGTACAATTATATTTCCCACTAATTGTAGGTTACTCAAAGATAAGGTACTTTCGAGAGATAATCGCTTCCTCGATAGTTGCGCAGAGGAAAATAAAATGTTGAAAATGTTGGGTGTTGATTACATATCATACAATGCATGTCTGAATGATCGTATTCTATACAGAAACAAATATGTGGAAAAAGAGATATGTCTAGAATGTGGGCATGACAGGTACTCTAAATCAACAAACAAGGGTAAGGAACTGTTGAATCAAATATTCTTCACCTATATAAAATATCTCAAATTATTGAAAATCCTAAGATTATCTATGATATATATCTATTAGGTGGGGTCTCCAAAGAGAAAGTTCAAAAGATTAACCTCTAAAATCTTTTCCTCTACATAATACTTTCAGTTTTGTCCTCTGAAATCATCGATTCATGGATATTTCAATAATGTGTATGGATAATGTTTGAAAGGGTTCACTTGCATGGCATTTTGAATGCAAATAAAATTTAAAATCATGACATTTTGATGGTTTTCAGAAATGTTCTTATTCAAATTATAATTGCAGAAGAGAGGCACATGCATTAAGAATTACACATCATGGTTATCCTATCTACACATTGAAAAAAAAGACTTTAATGTTATGAGTTCAAAGTAAATAACACCTTGTATGGAATTATATGGTTCTTACCCATATACTAATCTAATTGGTTATATGGTGTTAAGGACTTTGGATTATGATTTGAATCACATAATATTTTACATTGAAAAGCATTTGATACATGATGTAGGTATGAGGTATATTATACTTGTTTGTATTGGGTTGCAAACCACATACTACATATAATTGAAAATTTCGATATATATATTGCATGTGGTATAAGTATATGGTATGGATTGATTTGGATTTATTAGTAGTGGGATCGAGGAATATCTTATTTGATATGAGGGTTTTATCATTGTTGAATTGGAATATTATGCATCATATGCTGAATTGGTTGCATTATGAGTTGGCCATGCATTCAAAGCGATGAGATGTGGGTAATTACTCCACATTCTGACGCTCCATCACTCTCACATTCCCTTGGATTATGGTCATTTATCTTGTTGGAAGTGGAAGAAATGAGCTTCAAGCTCTATTGGTGTAAACCCTCATAGATGGAAGTTTGGTAACAAACTTGGTAATTCATCATTGGTATAAAGGATTTATGTTGCAAAGGTATGGAATTTCAATTGGTTTACATTTTCTACAACAAATTTTGTCATTGAATGATTAATGTTGGCTCTGTTTTGACACCTATATGTGCATGAATGGTTTCTCTCTCCCGTATTTACCGTTCCATGAGAAAGAAAATGAAAAATACATTTCCTTGCAGAAGATTACTAGCACTCTTGTTTGTTTTTCCATTCTTCAACTTTCCATTTCAATTTACAATGAAAAGAGAAGTTTCTTGATAGTTCCTATTTACCTACGGATGATATTTGAACTTGAGGTTTTTGTATCTGTTTAGTTATTTTGGTCAAGTTGGAAGATAATCATCTGTTTATGGGGTTTTGGTGTTGATTCGATTTGTGTTCAAATCATGTTGCAAATACAATTCTATATTTTTGTAATCGGTCAAACCCAAAACATTATCTTTGCACCCAGAATTGTATACGACTTCAAATGTTAGGTCTGCATTCATGATTTTTCTTTTCTATGAAAGGTCAAGTATGAAACTGAAACACACATTAATAAAAGGTGACTTGCACTAGGTATTCTATTTTTCATTGAGCGTGATTATCTTTTTCAAAAATCAGATTCAATGATTGGTTTTTGGAGTTGTAGATTTTATATATAACCATTCATTTATATGCTCCATCTCACTCTTGTATTCATTGGGGTTTTTAAAAGTGTCAATTTTTTTAAACCCTAACCTAATATTGAATTCTAGGTTCGGACTGTTGGAACCACTCAACAACAAAAAAACGTTTGAGTGGTTCCAACAGTCCGAACCTAGAATTCAAGATTTCACTTCAAACAATTTCACTTCAAGATTCCACTCAAACAATTTCACTTCAAGATTGAAGTTACTCATCGAAACAATAGGTTTCAAGATCTTCTTTATATGGTTATGAGTTTCGAACCCTATATTTTCAAAATTATATACATATGATGTAATATAGTTGAGTTTAGGTTATTCTTTGGGATGTTCACAGATTGTCGGGGTTTTGATTAATGTGTATTCTTGTGAGTAAAATGATGATGTGGTTGAACTTTCTTTGATTGTCATAAACATTGATATCACTCACATTTGATATTTATGGATGTTTGTTTGAAGGACATTATTAAATTGTGAATAGAGAATGATGAGATAAATGTTATAATGGTATTGAACAATGGATATCATCTTAATTCAATCTTATTTATGGCTCTTAAGACTTGTTGTTGAAGCCCCCCCCTTTTTTTAGTAAATTAGTAATTGTATTAACACCTTCTTGAAAACGTTACAAGTTGTCTATGTGTGGAAACAATGCCCATCTAGGAAACCACTGTTTCCATTTGTCCAAAAAAAATAGAGTGCCACTTGTCCAAAATAAAACAAAGAATTCCATGCAAAAACTACAGTTCCACGCAAGGCGAAATACTGAGAGGTAAACTAAAAAGAGAAGGTTGTCTTGCCATGGCTAGCTAGAAAGAAACAAGAGCTAAAACCTGAAACAAGAGAGCACTAGAAACCTGGACTGAGTCTTGGTCCCGCAAAAGCCTAGGTCTTCTTCATTTTGCCCCTGTCTCGATCCGCAATTTCTTGCCGGAGGTCCCGTAGAAAGGACATCAGAATGTCCACCCTACTCCATCGTTCAACATCCTTCTTCTGCAATTCCAGAAGTGCGGACTTGATTTCTTCCCGCCCTCTGGTGATTTCACGTAGTGAATCTATGATCACTTCCTGGTCAGTGCACTTTTTGTAGGCAAAGCGAAGGGGGGAGTTGGACGAGGAGGAAGGAAGGGGTGAGGGAGTGGAGGTAGCTTCAAAGTGGTGGCAAGAGGCGGAGGTTGGAGGAGGCAGGCGATGAGGTGGAGAGTGGGGGGGGGGGAAGGTGAGTAGACCAGAGAATTTATGAGGGTGTCAAAACACTCTACTCGACATCCATAGGGGTTCAAGAGTGGTTAAAGGTCCTAGGTGGCTTCTTGAAATGGATTTGTGGGAGGGGGATCTATGATGGGAGCCAAGACAGGGATATCATCAATCTTAGGTGGAGGTTCAAAATTTAGCACCTCCTTTCCCCTGGTTGTGTACCAGGATGCTCCTATCCTGGATTTACCTCTTAGACAAAGCATGGAAAGGGCTATCGGTGGCTTGGGAATGAAGGTGCAGAGGAGAAGCAGAAGGGTCAGTGAGGTCAAGTGAAGAGTGCTCTAGAGGGGGAGGAGGAGAAGAGGAAATAAGGAGGGTTGGAGAGGGAGAACGTTGAAAAAAAAAGGAGGAAGAATACTCTTGATCTTGGTTGTAGGGGCACCATATCTGGGGAGAGGAAGTGATAGATGAGCCGACCTGAACAATGCCATGAGAGTTCTCACACTATGAGGATTCCAGTTCATGTAACAGGCTAGCTACACATGTGGTCTGAGGGGTGGCGACAACTGCGTTAAATCCTTGAGGTCATGTGTTGGGGGGATGAGTTTGAATGGGTGCCAACTAGATGACCATCTGACCAGGTGGCCTCCCCATGGACTTTCCATGTGTTGTACCTGGTAGCACCCCATCCGGGGATCAATATTTGGTGTTAGATACGTTTCTGCAAGCTATCACAAAGGGATGAGAGGAGGTGGGGGTGGGGGAGCATGAAAATTCTCCTTCCTTCAGATCAACACCATAATTAGCTAGCAAGTCGACCACTTGGTTTGCTGATATTCAAACATGGGATGGAAATATTACCCAGTTAGGATGGAGAATGGATTTGATTCTAAGAAGCCCATTCATGAGTCTCTAGCTTGGTTAAATTTTCTCTGGGTCTGCCCCATTAAGGGGATGACAAAGGATATTGATGACAATTTGCGAATCACCTTCTGCAGTGATGGAGAAAATCTCTTTTTCTTTGGCTCCTTGTAGACCTCGGAGGAGTCCCCAAATTTCCGCAGCATTGTTGGTGTTGTGCCCCAGATTTCCTACTACGATGTGGAGGATTTCCCATTTGTTGTTGCGAATGACTACTCCATAGCCTACTAGTCCTAGATTCCCTTTAGAGGCCCCATTGAAATTCAATTTTTTGTAACTTATTTTGGGCGCCTCCTAAAGTGTGGGGCTTAAATTTCTATTGGTGTTAGTGAAGGGGCTAGTGAGCGGGGGGTGGCATTGGAGTTGCCATGAGTTGAGGATGATACACTCATTCATTGGGAAATTTAAGTCTTGGTCCGTCTAGGGATGCAGGGATATTGTTTCTTTGATGTTGGATTGAATTATGGCCCAGACTTCCTACCAATTCCTAGTAGCTAATTTCAAGATTCGTTGATTCCTTTCCTTCCATATTTTACAAAGAATGAAACTTGGTAAAAGCCGCCAGATTTTATTGAGGATAGGGGATTGGAAAATCAAGGTGCGCCATCCTGCTAAGGTTTCCCATATGCATGTCTGATTTATGTCTGTGATTCTCATGAGGCTAGCACTATGATCCCAGATGTTCGAACTGCAGGATCAAATATTTAAGAGATGTTTTTGAGTTTCCTCCTCTTAACCGCATAACTAACACCAAGAAGGGCCAATGAATCCCCTTTTTCTTAAGTTATCCCAGGTGAAAATGTTGTTGTGCATAGTTAGCTAGAGGAAAGTGATGATTTTTGGCCAAGATTTTGCTTCCCAAATCTTGTTCCAGACTTCTTCTCTCGGTAGGGATCCATGGTCGGCTTTGAGTTGGTAGGCCTCTTGAATATTGAAGGTGCATGTGGAGGTATGTCCCTACTTGAGGCTATCATTCCCTTGTTGACTTAAAATTCTCCTTGAGTCCAATTGGGCTAGAAAATCTTGGATGTTTGGCTCATTGGGGATGTTTAGAGCCTCATGCGAGTTTCTGCGGGTGCGCCAGATATCCTGATTCCCTGCTGGGTTCCAATAATACAAGACTTTAATTAGGCCTGCTTCTGTTGTGTGGGGAATGAAGGTGCTCATATTTGGATCTGTGTATAGGGTGATATTTGTTGCTAGGAGTCACTCTAGAAGAGGGTCAAAGTTCCACTCTGCAGTTCCCAAAAAGAGTGGTCTATAATGAGTCCCTTGTTGTTTCTGGCTGCATTCCAGATGAGCGAGCCAAGCCTCTGACCATTCCATCTGATGAGCTCTCTTTCTAGGGTTGTGGGGGTGTATTTTTTCCTCCACAAGCATGCCCAAAGGTCTTGGGGCCGCTTTAACTATCTCCACTAGATTTTTGTGCCGAGGACCTTGTTAAGAAGGTTTGGGTCTCTAAGGCCTAGACCCCCCACTTTCTTTGGTTTGAAAACTTTTTTCCATCTTACTAGGGTCTTTTTGCGTTTTTCTTTAGTGCCCTTCCAAAGAAAGCACCTTTAGATATTTCTTAGGGTACCAAGGATGAAATTTTGAGCTGCCAGAGCTGAGAAGGCATAGACTGGGAGAGCTTAAAGTACTGACTTAAGGAGGATAAGACACCTAGGCAGATTGAGGGATAAGAAGGTCCACATCGAATTTTTTTTGTGGAATTTTGAGAGTAAGCACTCCCAGTATATATTTCTTAGTGGGTTATCAATGAGGTGGATTTCTAGATAAAAAAAGGGTAGGGTACTGCGAGTGAATCCCAGTAGAAGTGTGAGATTATTTTGGATCTCTAGTGGCGTATTGAAGAAGAAAACCTGTGATTTGGAGAGGTTTACCTCCATGCCCGAAGCTTAACAAAAGAGGGTGATGATAAAATTGATGCAAAGGGATTCTCGAGCTGTGTCCACTCCTTGTTTTTGAAGCCTTACAAATGCATGATTGTGATAATTGAAATTAGATATGAATATGATTAAGTAATTATGTATTTAGATGTTAGTTTGAATTTGGAGGAAAATGAGGAAAGATAAAAGGATGATTGCATAGACTCATTTTAACCCTCCATTTATTTCATTTTACGAAAATTACTCCCTTCAATTCCTTACATTATTTCATGTTCTCATATGGTCTATGTCCAGTAATTAAGATAAAATATATGAGATAATAAATGAAATATTTTGGATATATTATCAAGATTTTTTTATGAAAATTATGAAATGAAAACTGTATACTTCTCTGGAATGCATGGAAATTTTTGACTGATGATTTAGTTCATTAAAGGAAGGCATATTTTTATTATATAGTCTCCCTCATAAATATCACTTTACACAAGTTATTTCCTAAAATCCCTATCATTAAATTCCTTTCTTCATTACAGTCCTATATATATAATAAAATATGTGTAAGAAACAAAATTGTTTGATATGGTTAGCATAGTAAAAAGAAAAGACAAAATGATAAGAAAGGCTCTGTGGATTGGTAGAAACTTGTATAGTTTGAAATACAATATGGACGGTCTTCTTTTAGAAGTTATGATCAACAAGTATATTTTGAATATTTTGATGTTGTCTATTGGATGTGATGGTTGGATGATATATCCATATCCCTATTGCATTTTCCCCTCTCCAAACCCCATTTGTGTTTCATGGTAGTGTTGTGTTAGTGCCAGTTTAATCATTTATGCAAATTGTATTAGATTTCTATCTTACTATTGGTTTATACTGGTGCTCATTGGAATGTAATGGTTTTAGATGAGTTTCTTTAGTAGAGGAAGCAGTGGAGGAGGAAACGAGGGAAATAGGGGAAGAATAGGTTGAGGGCCTAATACCTTTTGGAAACCCGGGGCTTAAAAGAAACTGAGGTTTTTTATTCATTTTGATGTTGACTCTGATGAGTTTCAGAAATTGATCCAAACATGCCACTTGAACCTTGATGTTCAAAAAGCCTTTCCACAACCTCATGTAGCCAAAAATGTTATATTACATCCTCACCTTCGTATAGTGAAAATTCATGAGTCTTATGTGTAGCCTAATAGTGATGGATGGGTAAATTTATCTTCCAATCATTGTACTAGAGCCAATCAATGTCCTATTCCTCCCCCTCCACCACATGTTCATACTATTGTTGCAAGTGCATCAATTGCTTTACCTCTAGTTCAGCTAGTGCTACTTGTCTACATAACTTCTACACATGAATCCATGCCTCCTCCTCCTCCCCCAAAGGATCATAAGATCACACCACATTGTTCTCATATTGACAAAGGAAAACAACCTGTTAATTCAACTAGCATGGCGAAATCATCATCCTCTACTCATTCAAAGATCAAATCAACAAGCATTGGGAAAATAAGTCTACATGAAAAGAATTCTAAGATTGTACAACTGGAAGAGAAAAAGTCCAAATATGAGGAATTTATTAAAGAAAGAGATGAGTTTTTTAAGAACAAGTTTCCTGAATTATTTAAATTATATTTAGATAGATTTTGACTATGACACTTTTTTAGGATAGATGGCAGAGCCATGGTATTTTATTTTGATACCTTTTAAATATCATGTTATTTAATGGGAGTCACAAGTGTTTTTATGCCATTGTATTTGAGATACATATTCTGAGCATATTATGTGATGTTGATCAGGGATAATTTTAAGGATGGAAATTTATATTAAAGTGTAGAAACCTGGGCTAATCTTACTAGTCCTTAATATGCAAAATGTAAAATCCTTGGCGATAGTTTTGTAAAAATGTTCAAATTTCTAAGGATTTTATATAGTTTATATAAAATTTTGGCAATTTTTAAGGTAAAATAATTTTATTCTATAGAATTTGAACAAATTATTTTTAGAAAAAATGGAAATTGGCGAATCTTTTTTTCAGAGAAACCATGGAAAATTAGCCCATTTGCGAAATTTAGCCCCTAAAATCATCTATGATGTTGATATATGTTTTTATTTGTTTGGCCTTATGTTGGAGTGAAAAGGAAAACATATTTTGATTATTGAATTAGATATGCATTATAGAGGGGGACCCCACCTATTTAGTTATTATTTAATTGTTGTTATCCTTATCAATAAATTTATTGTCCTATTAATTAACCAAATTTAATTAACTTTAGTAACTAAAAGTAGTTCAACTACTTGAGGAACTACCTTTTAGAATAAAAGGAAGAACCAAAGTACAAAGAGGGAATGAGGAATTTGAGAGAAACACTTCTGATAAGGTTTGTTCTTATTTCATATTGATATTTAGGAACTTCATCTTTTCATTTTCTGAGTTTCTTAAAAAGGCTTAATCATCTTGTTGATAGCAGGATCTTTCTAAAGGTGGAAAAGAAGAAAGGACTAGGAAGCATTAATATTTGACATGCTTTAGAAGGTCATTCAATTATCATGATAGTCTTTATAGTTTTATTAGATTTTTTGAATTAAGTTATAGATCTAATTAATAATATTTTGCAGAGTCAAGACTTGGTGGGCTTGTGACTTGGTTGATCCAGTGTATACAATCATGGTGTTTTTATTTCAGATGCCAGTTGTCTATGTATGATGTTGAAATCCATATTAGAATTCTAAGTGTGATCTTGGTTGTAATGACCCTGTCATTACGATTACAAGTCACTCAATGCAAAAGATTTTTTTTGTTTGTTTTAAGGATGAAGGAAACAACGACAACAATTAAACCACACAACTTGACGATGAACACAACACACGCAGATCAGGAAACAAACAACAACGACCCAACATACTAGCACATCATGCAACTGAAGGAAACATGTGATAATCAATCAGACAAACAAAATGGCTATCCACCC
>ML820754.1:123652-142822 GCA_009831015.1 Picea engelmannii
CTTGGAGGAGCCCTAAAGGGGGAAACGTGTGGTTTTCTGATGCTGTGCATGCCCAAAAAAGGGCCAACGTCTCCCTTAGAAGGGCTTGACGTCCCTCCTTTAGCTCATTTTATGACATTTTTATGGCAATTAATGTAAAAATAGTGTAAAATTGGTAGTCAGTCTTGTCGGTTGTTTTAATGACCTAAAATTTAATTAGAAGGTCATGGATTGGTATAAATAGAGGACGTTTGGCTTCATTTTAAGAGGAATAGAACTCACTCTCTTGTGAGAGATCTACTTTTAGTCTGTGTCTTAGTATTTTTTCTCTTGCAAGTGAGGCACAACTCTTGTTGGGGGATTATTCTTGGCATTTTATGGTGTTTCTCTCATTGGAAGGTTTACAACTAGGGTTTGATGAGCATTCTTCATGATTTGTAAGTGAATTTTTCATGCAAAACTTCTTAAATGAATGGTTTTAGGTTTAATCTCTTACATTTACTATTATATTGCTATTATATTGCTTAATCTTGAAACCCTAGGTAGCAAGAACACAAGTAGGTCCTTGCTATATGTCCCCATGCTTGAGAAACTTGTTTTAGCCATTGATTAAGGAAGATATAGCCTAGCCGTTGCTACACTAATCATCCTTTTTCTAAGTTAGCATTAAAATATAAGTTGAAGAGAGGAGATTTCCTAGGCCTAGTTAATTCTACACCTAGGGTTTTAACCTTCTAGGGTTTGAAGAGCCTTGCTCCCACAACACTTTTCTCCCTTAGACGTGTACTTTGAAGCTAGCCGTTTTGCCAAGAGTATTTAAAGAAAGAGGAAGGAGCATGAGTCCTTGCTTAAGCAACACCGGAATGAGCCTCCTTCCCTTAGGGTTTTGATTCTAGGACCCTTCCATTGCAGCACCATAGAACCTAACCTTCTAGTCTTTAAATTATGATCCTCCTGAGATCTTGCCCTTACTTTTGACTCCATAATACCCTAAGGCACTGGTTTTTCTCTCCAATGTTGACCTTATTCATCTTTCAAACTTTCAAACTTTGAATCCCTAACTAATCCTAGTGCACTAACTAGGGCTGACGTCATACTTGATGTAGCCATCCCTCAAACCCTACAATAAATGATGACGTCATGCCTAATTTAAACTATTGTTGATAGAATAAACTGTTGGCTTGGTCATCCTATGATAGATATTGAACAATTGGTAATTGTCATTGGTTAATTGAAAAAACGTTGACCTTCTTTGTCTATTGCATTGCTTAATTAAACTAACCCTAAAGAAGCTGACGTCATCTTTAGGATATTGACGCAGCAATCTAATGCGTATGAGCAATAAGTGACATTAAATACATTGATTTGATTTTCATTAAATGCTATAGTATTCCAATGTTTATTGACAAAATAATATTATATGCCATTGTCATTATTGCAAACATTGACTTTGTCAATATTTACTACTATATATGCTCATATACATTGAAACTTAGATAGTCATTGATTTATGAAGTACTAATCATTATTGCATGTATTAGTTTCATTGTTGTCTTGTCTCTCAAGAAGGTGCCTTCTCTGTGGTTATTCTTCAATTGACTATCTTCTTGGCGGTAATCTGTGAAAGGGAAACTGGCCTTAATCCTTTGAGTCTTTTCCTTTCAAAACCCCAGATTGCCAGGGACGTCTCCCTTGGGCTTAGCTACCCTAAATAGAAAGGACCTTCCCATTGTGGTGGCATTGGGTGGGGTAGGTCCCTGTTACGCCAGTTTGACCCTTATCCTTTATCCTTGCAACCTAAAATACAAACTGCGTGATAACAGTGACGTAGCGTTGAAAGGTCAAACTCAAAATTGTATCGGAGTTTCAGCCAATCGGGGTTCGGGGGTCAATAAAACAAGTTGTTCGACATCGTGAGTGCCGAAATCATGATAGGGAAAATCCTGAAGGGAAAAGGAAAAGGTCAGCGTTGACTGTTGTTGGGTTTCGGGGATTTGAGAGTCTAACGTTTGACCACTAACCTCACGAAGTTGCGAAGTCCGATCTCCCGAGTGCAGAGAGGGGATCCCGTGAGAGTTGTTGTGGGTGTACATTTCCCGATAGGGAAATAGAAGAGCCATTTAGAGTTCTTCGGGCCGTGGAAAAAGGAAAGATCCTGCGTCGACGTGGACCTTTCGACTTGCGGGTTGTGTAGGGAGCATGCGTCGGCATCAAAGTGGTATCAGAGCACAAAAAGGTTATTTTCTTTCTATAGCAAAGAGAAGGGAATTCCCCATGCCGCCAAGGAGAAGGGACATGAAACACCCGATCCACCAGAGGATAGGGAAATGCCGAGGAGAAGAGGTAGGTAGATGACAAATCCATCCATGGAGAGAGAGATGCGTGATCTACGATCCAGACTCAAAGATATGGAGACAACGCAAATATGCACAGTCAGTGCAGAGGATCTTAGTGATTCCGAAAGCGAAGTTCAGGCTGAACAGGAAGAAGTTGAAACTGAAGATGCATCAAATGAATGTTTGATCAGAGCTATTGCCAGAATGGGTGCAAGGGAAAAGATGGACATTCCATTTTATGAGGGAAATCTGGATGCAGAGGAGCTTCTAGACTGGATTAGAGCCCTAGACACATACTTTGACTATGAAGATGTCGAAGAAGATAAGAAAGTCAAGCATGTTGTCACTAGATTGAAGGGACATGCAACATTGTGGTGGGATGAACTACAAGCTGATAGACGCTGCAAGGGCAAGCAGAAGATCAAAAGCTGGGACAGAATGATCACAAAGATGAAGGCAAAATTCATCCCCAGAGATTATCAAATTACTCTATTCATGAGGATGCAGAACCTGAGACAGAAGCTGATGACAGTGAAAGAATATACTGAGGAATTCTATAAACTGAACATCAGGGAAGGTCATTGGGAGAGCGATAATGAGAAGGTAGCCAGATACATGAATAGCCTGAGATATGATATCCAGGACGAGAGGAGCATGGTAACCATCCGAACGGTGGAAGATGCTTATCAGATGGATCTGAAAGAAGAAGAGAAGTTGAGACGAAAGCAGAGTCAGAGAGGTTGAGGCAGAAGTCATCCCAGAGGAAAATCAGTTGCCCAGGATAAATATCAGAAGCCCAAGGAGGACTGGAAGAGACCTTAGACTCGAACTGAGACAGGTGGAACCTCACAGTGAGGGCAATATGCTGAACAACGAGGACAACATACTGAGAAGAGAGGAGGTTATGCTGACAATAACACTTTTCCTCATACTAGAGGTAGAGGAAGAGGAAGAGGTGGAGTAATCACATGCTTCACATGCGGGAAGAATGGGCACAAGTCATATGAGTGTCTAGATAAAAAGAAATAAAGTGGAGAATCTCACATCGCTGAGGCACAGAGGGGGGATGTTGAGGCAGAAGACATTGAAGGTGGAAGATCATTGATGATGCGAAAAGTCCTTTTGACACCCGAGAAGGAGGTGGAGAGCTCAGTCCAAAGGACCAGACTTTTCAGGACTGCTTGCAAGACCAAAGACAGGGTATGCAAGGTCATTATGGATAGTGGTAGCATGGATAATCTCGTTTCAACCGAGATGGTAGAAAAGCTGGAGCTAGAGACGAATGATCATCCAAGCCCATACAGAGTTTCGTGGTTACAGAAAGGAGACCAGGTAACTGTCACTAAACAATGTTTAGTTGAATTTAAGATAGGAGGATATAATGATAAGATCTTATGTGATGTCATCCCTATGGATGTTTGTCATCTATTGCTGGGTAGACCATGGAAATATGAAAGAAATGTGATTCATGATGGGAGAATGAACACATACACCCTGGAGAAGTATGGGAGGACACACATGTTGCTTCCAATCAAGGATAAGGAGGTGAAGTCGGAGGTAAGCAACACATTACTTCTCATGAGTGGGAAGGAACTTCTTACAGAGGTCAAGAAGAAGGAGGATCCATAGTTCATTGTGGTCAGGAAACCAAAGATTGTTTTGACCAGCACAAGGGTGGACGATTTACCAGAGGAGGTTCAGGAACTGCTGGAAGAGTTCGTTGATATAGTAGTGGACAAATTACCTCGTTTGTTACCACCGATAAGAAGTGTGATTCATCACATTGATCTCATACCAGGAGACAGTTTTCCAAAAAAATCCACGTACAGATTGACGCTGCAAGAGAATGAAGAGGTCAGAAGGAAAGTCCAAGACTTGAGGGACAAAGGTTTGGTCAGGGAGAGCTTGAGTCCATGTGCTATTCCAACAGTACTCAATCCGAAGAAAGACAAAGGCTGGAGGATGTGTACTGACTCGAGGGTGATCAACAAGATAACCATCAGGTACAGATTTCCTTTGCCGAGGATGGATGATCTGATGGATTACTTGAGTGCAGAAAATTATTTTTCAAAGATTGATTTGAAAAGCGGTTATCACCAAATCTGCATGAGAGAAGGTGATGAATGGAAGACAACATTCAAAACCAATGAAGGGTTGTATGAATGGCTTGTTATTCCGTTTGGCTTAACAAATGTGCCGAGTACCTTCATGAGGTTGATGAACGAAGTCCTGAGGGAGTTCATCGAGAAATTTGTCATTGTGTATTTGGATGACATACTGGTTTACAGTAAAATAGTGGTAGAACATTTGAAGCATTTGGCTACAGTGATGCAGAGATTACAGCAGGAGAAGTTGTTGATAAACATGAAGAAATCCTTGTTCATGAAGACAGAGCTCATCTACTTGGGGTTGGTTATTTCGGCAGATGAGTTGAGGATGGATCCAGATAAGGTGGAGGTAATCAAGAATTGGCCATCACCGAAGAATATATTTGAGGTGAGAAGTTTTCACGGATTGGCTAGTTTCTACCGAAAGTTCATCAGGAATTTTAGTGGAATTAGTGCAGCAATGATGGATACAGTGAAGAAAAGACACAAATCTTTTCACTGGATAGAAGAAGCTAAAAAGAGTTTTAATCTGTTGAAGAGGAAGATTACGGAACAACCAGTTTTGGTGTTGCCGGATTTTCGAAAGACATTTCAAGTGAAATGTGATGCAAGTGGATTTGTAATCGGGGCAGTCTTGAGTCAGGAAGACAGGCCAATACCATACTTCAGCGAGAAGCTAAATGAAGCGAAAGTGAAGTACTCCACTTATGATAATGAGTTCTATGCTATTGTTCAAGCATTGAAGAAATGGAGACATTACTTGATCCCGAAGGAATTTGTCATATATAGTGACAATCATGCATTGCAGTTTGTGACTCAATAAGAAAAGTTGAATCAGAAACATGTCAAATGGGTTGAGTATATGCAGAATTTCACTTTTGTGATAAAACATATTTCGGGTACTGCTAACAAAGTGGTTGATGCTTTGAGCGGGAAGTGTTTGCTGTTGCAGGAGTTCAAAGTCAAAACATTGGGTTTTGATGATCTCAAGGACATGTACGCCGATGATCAGAATTTTAAAGAGGCGTATGAAGCAACTGAGAATCCAATTCTCATAGATAGAAGCCAATGGATAGAGTACATGATCCAGGAAGGATTTTTGTTTAAGGGCAATCAACTGTGTATCCCAAAGTGCTCCATGAGGGAGAATTTGCTGAAGGCGAAACACAATGGAGGATTGGCAGGGCACTTTGGTCACGACAAGATGTTCGAAAAATTGAATGAGTCATATTTTTGGCCGGGAATGCAAGCAGATGTCAAGAGATTCATGGATAGATGTAGAATCTTCCAGCATTCGAAGGGAAGAAGACAGAATGCAGGGTTCTATCAACCATTTCCCATACCAGAGAGGCTGTGGGATGCAGTCAGCATAGATTTTGTATTGGGGTTGCCAAGAACACAAAGAGGTTCTGATTCAATCTTTGTGGTGGTGGATAAATTTTCCAAGATGGCACACTTCATTCCATGTCAGAAAACCAGTGACACAACTCACATTGTGAATCTGTTTTTCAAAGAAGTCATTCGACTTCATGGCTTACTGAGAAGCATAGTTTCAGATCGAGACACCAAATTCATAGGGAATTTTTGGAGGACCGTATGGAAGAAGCTGGGAACTAGATTTTCATTCATTTTAGCTTATCATCCTCAGACAGATGGACAAACAGAGGTAGTGAACAAAAGTCTGGGAGATTTGCTGAGAAGCTTGGTGACATAGCACCACAACCAGTGGGACAACATATTATCGCAGGCAGATTTTTCTTATAATGACTCAGTTAATAGGAGCATAGGATAGAGTCCATTCCAGGTTGTCTATGGCATGCAGCCGAAGGGAATTTCTAAACTGAGAGATTCATAACAGAATGCAACTAGGAGCACTAGTGCAGAAGAATTCGCAGAGGCAATGAAGGAACTTCACAACCGGGTGAAGGAGCGGTTGCAGAATTCAAGCTAGGAGTATAAGCGTAGAGACGACCAACATAAGAGATAAATTCAGTTTGAGGTTGGTGATTTGGTTCTGGCACACTTGAGGAAAGAAAGGTTCCCGAGAGGAACGTATAATAAATTGAAGATGAAGAAAATCGGACCATGCAGGGTCTTGAAGAAATTTGGGGCGAATGCTTATGAGATTGAATTACCCGATGGGATTGGAATTTCTCCGATATTCAATATCTCAGATTTGTACCCATATAAAGTTGAGGAAGCGGGGACTGGAAATGAGCATTTGGTGATCTAGTGGACAAAGAAAATGCCAGTGGCAGAAAAGCCGCAGATGGAGTGCATACTGGACAAGAGAGTGAGCAAAAGGACCAGGCGATAGCAATACTTTGAGTATCTGGTCAAATAGAAGAACCAACCAGTTGAATATGCCAGCTGGGAGAATGAAGAAGAGATACAGAAGCATGGATAGACCGTGCGCGAGCTTGTAGATAGGAGCCCATGAAATTTTTCAAGCGAGGGAGTATCATGCAGGAGCATTGACAACATCAAGCGAGCCAACGCGGAAGCGAAGGACAGCTGGACAAGCCAACACAAATTTTGAATTTCTCTTGGATTTGATGCATGAACATAAATGTGGCAATTTAATGAAGCGCACTTGTATAATGTAAATGGACCTTGAGCAATTTTCTCTCATCCTTAGTAGGTAGAAGTCATTTAATGTACTTAATGCAGGTAGATGGAATTTAATTCTAGATTTGATAGTTTTAGAGCGCAAGAGGGAAACGGGATATAGACACCCTCATTGTGCATTGTATGATAGTAGTGAGCATAGAAGAGAGAAGCAGAGAGTTGTGTAAGAACACCCATGTAGAGATATTTGGATTAATAGAAGAGTTTGATCCAAATTCATGGTTTTTGTGTTTGATCTCTGTGTATTGATGTTATGCTCATGGATGTTTGCTTCATGTTATGCATTTTCTTTATATGTTGTGTATATGATTTCATGTTTGAGTTTGAACTCTGAAAGGAAGTAGGAATGAGTTTAAATTGTTTCTCTATCTGAGCCAGAGTTCCTGCAAGGAGTGCAGTTGAAGTGTCTGTAAGGAGTGCGTTGACAAAGGACTCAGGTAGTTTAGCTTTTGTTCTCATTCACGTAGAAGTGCGGTTGGGAACAGGAGCCATGCAAGGAGTGCGCAAGCTGAGTGAAGTCTCAGGATTGTGAACCTGAGTGAAGTATTGAGAGACTGTTGTTGCAAGGTGTGCACAGGGTCAAAGGAAATTCATCACTTGGAAGTGGTTGAAGGTTTCCGCAAGGAGTGCGCGCAAGATTCTTCTTTAAGACTCGACGTTGAGAGAAATCTCAGGAGGTATAGGACCTTTGAGTAATCATCGAAGAGAAGCACAGAGGCTTGTGTCGTGGAGTGTTTAGCAGGCATCGTAAGTTCACGCCGCAGGTGGACAGTTTGTGAAAGAACACTTGGTCATTCGCAGGAATCGCCAAGGAGGAACAGACGGTCTGTATTCTCTAAGGAGAATTCATGCATTTTCGTGAGTTGTCATATCTCACAGAGGGACAGGGGAGTTATGGCGGAAGCATTGAAAGGTTCAAATCTCAGGAGGAGTAGGACCATAGATCTGATCCACAAGGGCCGTCGGATTTACTCGTGAATTCCATATCGTGATTTTGTGGGTTGAAATTCTGTAAATCTTGCAACGGGAATCACGAAACCGTGAAACGCGATATCCCGAAAGCTAAAGGGATTGTGTGGGCCACAGAGGAGTCAGTGAGGTGGACAGGTGGCATGCCATTTCGGGGTTTCATGGGATGAAGTTCTGAAAACATTGCAACAGGATTCGCGATACCGCGAAGTCCGAAATCCCAACAAAGGTGACGTAGCGTTGAAAGGTCAAACTCGAAAGTGTATCGAAGTTTCGACCAATCGGGTTTCAGGGATCAGTAAAACAAGTTGTTCGACATCGCGAGTGCCAAAATCGTGATAGGGAAAATCCCAAAGGGAAAAGGAAAAGGTCAGCGTTGAGTGTTGTCGAGTTTCGGGGATTCGAGAGTCTAACGCTCGACCACTGACCTCACGAAGTTGCGAAGTCCGATCTCCCGAGTGCAGAGAGGGGATCCCGTGAGAGTTGTTGTGGGTGCAGATTTCCCGATAGGGAAATAGAAGAACCGTTTAGAGTTATTTCGGCCATGCAAAAAGGCAATATCCTGCGTCGACGTGGACCTTCCAACCTGCGGGTTGTGTAGGGAGCATGCGTCGGAATCACATCCCAATTGGCATTTTCTCAACATAGGTGTCAAAAAATTTAGGATCATTGAACATAGGTTCCCCATTCGAATCAAACAATTATTCCATTTCCTTCTCCTTCTCTGTTTCATATGCCCTATTCTAATATGTCGATGTCATTATTTCAGGTCTTCAGATTCTCTGTGGTTTACCACTGAAGGTAGATGAAACTCTTCTATAACGGTGGTCTCCTAGGAGGAATACCTTCGAACATGCATACATAGGCTTTCATAGGTGGTTGGACAACCTAACCTTTATAGAATGTCCACAACATTTACATCCATGATACCATTTTGTTACAAGACCTGCGCTGTTATCATATACATATCATGCTAGTGTAAAAAATATAGTTGCACCAAATGAAGCATGAAAAATAAAATTACAGATATAAACAAATCAATGAACATGATTACTATAGAAAATTCCTAGTCCTCGATAATTGTGCATGGTGTATGCACATATTCCATACAATGTAAAATACCTCTCCATTGGGACGGGTCTTGATACATCATATACATGTATCCCTTCCCATAATTTCTTAAATTCATCGATTAGTGGTTGGAGGTAGACATCCATTCTCTTCACTTGTCTTCTACTTGGGACTGTAAGAGCCAACATAAGATGTTCATTCTTCACAAAAAACCATGGGGGGTATTTTTATTGATCACTACCACTGGCCAAACAAAATAGTTGGTTTTTTGGAGGGAATACATGTGAAGTCCATCCATAGCTATGCTTAATCAGAGGCTTCGTAATTCATCATTTAATTTATTGGGACATGTATCCTATTCATGATTCATGGATATTGAATATGCTAGGAGTAACATAACTCTTGGCTCACTTATATGTGATACATGCCACCCCTACAATATGGCTATTTTTTGCAATGAAAGAGCCTTTGAATCCTTGGAATTATAGGCATGCGCCTCAATATCTTACGAGGAGGACCATTTTCCTATTGACGAGAGGAATGGAAATTCCTCGCTCAAATTTTTTTGAATGATACTAGGCTAAGGAAAGACAGGCATGAATGTCACCCTGGGTTTATAGCCTTGCAAAAATATCAATCAAACCTCAAGAAATATGTTCTTGAACCTGATGATACTTTAAATTTGTGTGTTTCAGCATTAAAAGAAAATGTAAAAAAGTTTTTATATAAATTTTTACTAGATAAAAATTAATGAAGTAAAGATATATTACAATCTTGAAATCCGAAATACACAAGTCTCAATTGAGAAAAACCATATTTTATTGATAAAATGCTTTCTAAATTACAAAAAGAATGCCTCTTTTGAAAACCATGTGAGGGTGAGGACCAATGTAACATCCCGCTCTTGTGTGCACTGAGTGAACTTATTCTTTGAGGACACTTGCTTGCAAGTGATCCGGGTTATTATATCTATTGTCGTTTTGATTATGATTATGAGATATTATGTATTCGATTATATGTTATTTGGTTGTATTTACATATACAGGTGCTATTGACTGGGTTCTCCTGAGTGTGCAGGACTTTCGACCTCGAGGATGAAGAGGCATCAATGAAACCCCTTGGACTCTGGATCGAGTCAGGGAGTGGATTGTTGGGTTTGAATTTTATCGATGTGACATATGTACATATGATTAATAGATGCTATGATGATTGATTATTATTGTTGACATGATTCGCTGATGAATGTAGGATGACGATAGCTTGCTGACCAGACTCACATATGGAGTAGAGGGGTCACACATGACAACCAAATACATTGAGGGAGAGGTGTGGCAACAACCCTGACAGTCGCTCACGATGATTCTCATTACTGAATGATTAATATTTGCGCCTTCTTGTGAATTGATTTTCTCTTAATTAAAACATTTTCAGGAATGCAAAAATGTGGCTCTTACATCCATAGATCATGAATGAATTTTCTCTTAATTAAAATGTTTTCATATATGCAAAAATGTGGCTCTTACATCCAGAGATTATGAATGAATTTTCTCTTGATTAAAATGTTTTCAGGAATGCAAAAATGTGGCTCTTACATCTATGGATCATGAATGAATTTTCTCTTAATTAAAACGTTTTCAAGAATGCAAAAACGTGGCTCTTACATCCATGGATCATGAATGCATTTTCTCTTAATTAAAACGTTTTCAGGAATACAAAAACGTGGCTCTTACATCCATAGATCATGATTAAATTATCTCTTAAATAAAACATTTTCAGGAATGGAAAAGCGTGGCTCTTACATCCACATATCATGAATGAATTTTCT
Organism: Picea engelmannii; assembly: GCA_009831015.1. Taxonomy (NCBI): domain Eukaryota; kingdom Viridiplantae; phylum Streptophyta; class Pinopsida; order Pinales; family Pinaceae; genus Picea; species Picea engelmannii. The sequence continues at coordinate 134,569 of ML820754.1, forward strand.
CTTAGTTAAAACGTTTTCAGGAATGCAAAAACATCGCTCTTACATTCACAGGTCATGAATGAATTTTCTCTTAATTAAAACGTTTTCAGGAATGAAAAAATGTGGCTCTTAAATTCAAAGATCATGAATGAATTTTCTCTTAATTAAAGTGTTTTTAGGAATGAAAAAATGTGGTTGTTACACCCATAGATTATGAATAAATTTTCTCTTAAATAAAACATTTTGGAATGCATAATCGCGCATATTGAAAGCATAGATCAAAGTGGAATCTTCTCTGAAATAAAAATAGATTGATTGTTTTTATATGTCAATTGTTTTATATATCAGTCTTATGACTTTTGCAACCAATAGATTAATTGTTTTTATATAGAAATTGTTTATTTATCAGTCCTATATATCAGTCCCTTAACTTTTGCCACAATATATTAATTGTTGCAATGTTAATAGATTTTTGATTAATTGCAATGGTAATAGTTTAGTCATTCGCACTTAGTCATCATGATTTAACAGTTAATGGTTTATGGTTTATTTGTGTAATAGTTTAATTTCTTGCACAAGATTAATGGTTGAGGGCTTAATAGTTTTATTATCTAAATCAATTAATAGTTTAATAGTTAATTGGTTACTATGTGCCTTGTGCCTTAGGTTGAATTGTAAATGGTGGATGGTCATAGTTCTTACACCATAGATGATTTCCTCGTAGGAAAACAAGAAATCCTTTGGTTAGTTGCGCAATTTAATTTGATTGATGTCACCTCTCGTCTAAGTGACTTGCTGATTGAGTGCTTGGGTATAGTCTTCATGTATTTATTGACATATACTTCAGTCTCCTAGCGCGAGGGATTTTGCTTGAATTAAAGGTCTATATATGTTATGTTACACCACGGTTACTGTCATGCCTATCACCTTGTGACGACATGATTCATGATGAGGGGATCATTGCACTCCCTGATTGATAGATGTGAATGATAACCTAGCCAGAGTCTTGTGCTTCCCGATGTGGGCATATTGTTCATTGTAATTGATGTTGGTACTTGGTTCTATAATGCCTTAGTGTGACTGGTTTTTATAGAAGTAGAGAGTTCTAGTTACTAGTCGTCGAAGACATTGTGTCAGGATTATTGATGTTGTCCTTTAGCTTGTAGGCATTGTCTTGCTTGTATCGGGTAGGTAGTCGTTTTATTTTTCTAATTGATTATCGCATGTTTAATCTAGTTGCATGATGTGCTAGTATGTTGGGTCATTGTTGTTTGTTTCCTAATCTACATGCATTGTGTTCATCGTCAAGTTGTTTGGTCTAACTGTTGTCATTGTTGCCCTCCTGCTTAAAACAAAAAAATAAAAAAAAAATTGCATTGAGTCACTTGTAGTCGTAACAATGAGGTCGTTACATATGGTATCGGAGCAGGTTCAACCCTGCTACTGTGGATCTCCATGCTTCCCACTGCAGTAAACCCTTGAGTAATAACCTAGCACTAATTAAAACATTAATGTGTCCATGCGGTAATCATGGTTAGAGGACATTGTGGAAGAAGACAACGGGGTGCTAGGGGAGGAGGCGTGACTCCTCCATTAGCATCCACACCCGAGGGGTCTAACCCCTAGGGAGACAAACATGTTGTCAGGTGGGAACAGATAGTTGTGGGTGATGTGGTTAGGATGATGAGGTCCCCTTCAGCAAATGTCTGAGGCACTGATCATCCATTTGGATAGAGATGGGGCTAGGTCTTTAGCACCCCCTGAGGGTCCACCATGTGCTCTGGTCGATACTGGTTGTATTCACCGTGAACTCTAGAGGGTCAAATTGCTCAAGTTATTTGGTGCCCCGGACAGTGTGGCTTTCGAGGCATGGTTGGAGAATATGGTGATGTGTTGTGCACTTCACGAATATACCTCCAACATGAAGATCCACATGGCGGTCTTTCAACTAAAGGAGAGCACTCTTCTATGACAAAAGACTCTCTTGTCACAATTGAACATTGCAGTTGAAGACGTGTCATAGGAACTATTCGAGGAATGGTTCCGGGAGAGGTATCTTTCTGAGGAATTTGTTGAGTGTCATCTCAATGAGTTCAACGCCTTGCGATAGGGAAGTCATACGATGCCCGAATACAGGGCCCATTTTATGGAGATTCTTCGGTATGCTCCACACCTGAATATAGAGAAAATTAAGGTCAACATGTTTGTGGTTTGCCTTAATGTCAGCATTCGTGCAAAGGTTAGGATTTTGATGCCTCAAACCTTGCATGATGTTATCCATAAGGCCCTCATAGCAGAGGAGGAGATTATCAGTGGGGGTTAGAGTAGGACTCCAATGAGACCAGCAGGACAAGTGTCATCTGGTGCACATCATCATCAGACACCAGCTAGACATTCACCAGGATATCATGGCTTCTAGAGAGGATCCATTTTCACTACACCTCGATGACCAATGCCTCAGTAGTGGACTCCTTATTGTGGAAAAAAAAACAAGCAGCAACACCAACCACTATAGCATCAGTATAGGCCTATTCAACAGAACAAACCAGGGTTCCAGGCCGGTGGGCCATCGGATTCTACTTCGGGTACCAGGAGTACTGGACCGAAGAAAGGGTGTTAGACATGTGGGGAACCACATTACCAACATGACTTCCCAGTGGAGAGGACCAGAGCATCTTGACCAGTAGGAACTACTATCGTGTGAGATTTGAGCAAGGTGCATCAAATTCTTGCAGTGGTGAATAACTGCCAAGAAAATCACCAGTCGACTATGCTCGAAACGTTAGGTATTGTCCCTGACCAGACCCTTAGTATTTTGATAGATTTAGGTGCTACTGAAAGTTTTATTTCTAGTGCATCGCTAAAATAATTAAGGTAAAGGAAATCGAACAAGATGATTTTAGCTTTGTAGAAATAGCTTCGGGAATCAAACAAAATATTAGTGGGAAGTTTACGGGTTGTAGCCTTAACCTGGGAGAGTTTTTCACCAGGACCAACCTATACGTCACGATCTTAGGATCTTATGATGTCATCATCGGTATGGAATGGTTGGAATCACATGAGGCAATACTCAATTGTAATATGAAATGGTTGAGATTGGTCGATGATGAGGAACAGAGACGCGTGATTGTAGGTCAAAACCAAGGAGTTTCCCTGAGGTCCATCTCTTCTTTGTAGCTACGGAAGAGAATGTGCAAGGGTCGTAAGCTTTATGTGATCCTTGCATTAAATGAGAAGTGAGTAGAGGAAGGTCTAGAACACCTTTTGGTGGTAAGAGAGTTTTCAGACATCTTCCCTAAGGAGTTACCTGGGATGCCTCCAGAGAGGGAATTGGAATTTACTATAGACCTAAAACTGGGGACTAAACCGGTAGAAAGAATTCCTTATCGGATGTCGACACCAGAGTTACAGGAGTTGAAAATGCAACTAAAAGAGTTGTTGGACCTAGGACTTATATGTCCAAGTGTGTCACCATGGGGTGCGCCTGTTATTTTGATACGAAAGAAGGATGGGTCGTGGAGACTCTACATTGACTACCATCAATTGAACAAGGAAATGATCAAGTCTCAGTATTTGTTTCCAAGGATTTATGATCTATTTGATCATATGAAAGACACAATGGTGTTTTCAAAGATCAACTTGAGATCAGGGTATCACCAGTTACAGATCAAGGAGGATGACATCCCTAAGACTGCCTTTAGGATGAGGTTTGGACATTACTAGTTTGTTATTTTACCATTTGTACTGACAAACGCCCCAGGGGTATTTATGAGTTTGTTGAACGAGGTGTTCTACGAATACTTGGACAAGTTCATCCAAGTATTCATTGACGATATTTTGATTTACTCTCGAGCAATGGAGGACCATGACGAGCACTTGCGCTTGGTACTATAGTGTCTACAAGAGAACAAATTGTATGGGAATTGATCTAAATGCTCATTTTATCAATCCAAGATCCACTACTTAGGGCATGTCATCTCCGACGAAGGTATCGTTGTGGATCCAACAAAGGTCAAGACTATTATGGAATGGCATGCACCGACGAATGGATCCAATCTTCATCCTGGACCATGGCTTTCGACATCTACCTCGTCGAACAGTATATAAGGTCAAGGTCTAGCGGGACAACTATAGTCCACACTCGGTGACCTGGGAGGACAAATATGATATGCGCCAAAATTTTCCTTTTTTGTTTGATAGATATACTTATGATATTGTGATACACTTTAACTCGACACTTATATATTGTGAAACTTTGGGACAAATTTTAAACCAAGAGGGGGTGTATGTAACATCCCGCTCTTGTGCGCACTAAGAAAACTTATTCTTTGAGGACACTTGCTTGCATGAGTTATTATATCTATTGGTCATTTTGATTATGATTATGAGATATTATGGATTTGATGATATGTTATCTGGTTGTATTTACATAGACAGGTGCTATTGACTGGGTTCTCCTAAGTGTGTAGAAATTTGTACCTCGAGGATGCAGAGGAATCGATGAAACCCCTTGGACTTCGGATCGAGCCAGGGAGTGGACTGTGGGGTTTGAATGTTGTCGATGTGACATATGTACATATGATTATATTTTATGATGATTGATTATTATTGCTGACATGATTTGCTGATGGATGTAGGTTGACGATAGCTTACCGAATAGACTCACATATGGAGTAGAGGGGTCACGCACGACAAACAAAGACATTGAGGGAGAGGTGTGGCAGCATCCCTGCCACAGCCTACTAGCATTCTTGCTATGGCTCTAACTGTAGGTTAATGATTACCTATTTCGAGAATACCCACGATGTCGTGAGGGTAGACTATGACAGTCACTCACAATGATTCTAAGGGGTGTGCAATAAGGTAGGGGGCATATTCCTTAGAGGACCTTAGTCTCCCACAAGATCACCTAATGGAGTATTCACTCCAGGAGTTTGACCTCTACCAAATTCAGTCAAGAGGTGAGTGGCACCCTTGGAGCGCGTAGTGCGTCTTGAAGGGCATGTCACCCAAGGAAAATAAAAAGAGGTGAGTGGCACCCTTGGAGCACGTAGTGTATTTTGAAGGGCACATCGCGCAAATAAAATGGAAAGAGGCGAGTGACACCCTTGGAGCACGTAGTGCGTCTTGAAGGGCATGTTGTTATTTTAATTGGTAAGTGAATAAACCTAGTGCCTAGAAAACTATGCCTCCTTAGGACCTAGACGACCTTAAAATGAATGATGTGATAAGTAAGGTTTAAAAACATTTTTTTCTAATAAAAATGTCGCCCAACCTAGTGAAATTAAAACCTAGTTCTAAGTAGAACATGTGGGCAAAAAAAATAAAAAAATAAACATGTAACAAGAAGGGGGGGTAAGAAATTCAAACTTATTTATTAAAGTCAAAATTATAATGGAGGATTAAATTTTTAAAAAGGGCTAATGGTTGTTTTTATCTAAATTTTCTAATTTAATTTTTAGTTAAAAGGAAAAGAGGGTAAATGGTTGTTTTATCTACACTTGCTAAATTGATTCTTTTAGTTAAAAAGGAAAAAGGGGGAAACTTAAAAGAAATGGGAAACTTAAAGAAAAGGGGAAACTTAAAGAAAAGGGGAAACGTAAAGAAAAAGATGAATGTCTAACTTAGTAAGGAATCTTGCCTTTGGAACTTTCTAATTATGAACTCAACTAGGAATTAAGTAAGGTGTAATTCATTTAAGAAGTGTAAGGGATTTTTGGGACACTGAGGAGCATTTTTAGGAATGCTCTTGGTGGGTGAGGGAAATAGGAATATTTAATTAATCAATAAAATTGATTTTCTGGTGCAACTAGGGGATGGGAGACATGTGTACGGGGGTGGTTTTTCCTAATTAAAATAATGAAAAAGGAACCTAATGAGAATTTTAGGAAACTAATTACTTAAAAAATCTATAAAAAGGATGGCAGAGGAGGAGTGTGGATCACATATTTTTGTGTAACATTACGCTGTTGAAATTTTATCTGGACTGAACTTTCTCTTGTGGGAGTTGAGATACCTAGCTCGGGTAACGAGTGGTAGCTTGACCTTACGAAGTGAACTGGGTGCTATCATTCTCTAGTATTCTATTTGTGGACCCTTTGCGGCTTAGGGGGCTCAGGGGGGAGAAGAGTACCCCTAACATTGGCTAGGAGGTATCGGTGAGGTCACATTGGTTGGCAAGCAGGAGGTGGATAGAGCATGCGGGGGACAATGACTTCAGAGATTTCACATTTGGCTACGATATGCATGTGTGTATTTGTATTGAATGGTAGTTTAAATAATGTTCCTGCACCTTCAATAATGTACTTCTATTGTGTTAAAGTTTATGTTTTATTCAATGCAACACTATCCGAAGATTTCATTTTTATCTTCCGCAAATTTTCTTGATGAGCCCAGCATCTTATGATCAAAGAAATTAAATTCATCCCATCCTTATGTTCACTGTATTTTGAATTGATTTCCCATGGCAAACCCAAATTATGATTACAATGAATTCTTTGCATTTTTTTTTATTGATTAATACGAAGAAAAAATGTATTTTTATCTTATGTCCCTTCTCCTTTAAGTTATTAGTCTGTGCCTGAGAAGTCATCCATGAGCCAAATTGATGGTCGTCACTCTGGTGTTAAAGACTTAGATTCAAATGCCCTTCTTTCTTGTACATGGATAATAAGTGAAGGATAAATTTTCTCCCAACTATCTATCCCTTACTTATCTTTGCATTTTCCTCTTATGATAAATCTCTATGTTTTTTGGATGATTAATCCTTGTGTTTTTGGGAATGAGTATCTATGTGTCTTGATTGATTCATTGTTGAATGATTAATCTTTGTGCCTTCTTGTGAATGAATTTTCTCTTAATTAAAACATTTTCAGGAATGCAAAAACATGGCTCTTACATCCATAGATCATAAATGAATTTTCTTTTGATTAAAACGTTTTTCAGGAATGAAAAAGCGTGGCTCTTACATCCATAGATCATGAATCAATTTTATCTTAATTAAAATGTTTTCAGGAATGAAAAAACGTGGCTCTTACATCCACAGATCATTAATGATTTTTCTCTTAATTAAAACATTTTCAGGAATGCAAAAACATGAATCTTACATCCATAGATCATGAATGAATGTTCTCTTAATTAAAACATTTTCAGGAATACAAAAACGTGACTCTTACATCCACAAACCATGAATGAATTTTCTCTTAATTAAAACGTTTTCAGGAATGCAAAAATGTGGCTCTTACATCCACAGATCATGAATGAATTTTCTCTTAATTAAAACGTTTTCAGGAATGCAAAAATATGGCTCTTACATCCATAGATTATGAATAAATTTTCTCTTAAATAAAAGGTTTTGGAATGAAAAATCATGCATATTGCAAGCATAGATCAAAGTGGAATATTCTCTAAAATAAAAATAGATTAGTTGTTTTTATATGTCAATTGTTTTATATATCAGTCTTATGACTTTTGTAACCAATAGATTAATTGTTTTTATATAGCAATTGTTTATTTATCAGTACTATATATCAGTCCCTTAACTTTTTCCACAATAGATTAATTTCTGCAATGGTAATAGATTTTTAATTGCAATGGTAATAGTTCACTCATTCGCACTTAGTCATAATGATTTAACAGTTAATGGTTTATGGTTTATTTGTGTAATAATTTAATGGCTTGCGCAAGATTAATGGTTCAGGGTTTAATAGTTTTATTATCTAAATTGATTAATAGTTTAATAGTTAATTAGTTACTATGTGCCTTGTGCCTTAGGTTGAATTGTAAATGGTGATTGGTCATAGTTCTTACACCACAGATGATTGCCTCGTAGGAAAAAAAGAAATACTTCAGTTAGTTGCACAATTTCATTTGATTGATGTCACCTCTCTTATAAGTGACTTGTTGATTGGGTGCTTGGGTATAGTCTTCATGTATTTATTGACATATACTTTAGTCTCCTAGTGCAAGGTATTTTTCTTGGGTTAAAGGTTTAGATATGTTATGTTACGCCACGGTTACTGTCACGCCTATTACCTTGTGATGACATGATTCCTGATGAGGGGATCATTACACTCCCTGATTGATAGATGTGAATGATAACCTGGCCAAAGTCTTGTGCTTCCCGATGTGGTTGTATTGTTCGTTATAATTGATGTTGGTACTTGGTTCTGTAATGCCTTGATGTGATTGGTTTTTCTAGAAGTAGAGGGTTCTAGTTACTAGTCATCGAAGCCATTGTGTTGGGATTGTTGATGTCGTCCTTTATCTTGTAGGC
>ML820755.1:7942-18545 GCA_009831015.1 Picea engelmannii
ACAAGATGAATCTGATGAAAGAAGAAAAGGATGGGCCCTCCAGGGCCATGCTCAGGTCAATCCTGCTCTCGGTACTCCATGTCTAGGACCTGTGGGCCTCGAGACATGATCTCCTAGTTATCCCTAGAAATCGGGGATAACAGTGTCCATCTCTATGAGCACTTTTGTTCAGGGTGCGCTTGCTCTTGAGTTACCCAATTTTTGTGTGCCACCCTTTTCCAAACCCCTTCATTACCCATCTTTCCAATCCCTACTTTCATTCATAATTTGCAAACTTGAGGGTCCCCCTTAATGGGTTTCCAAGCTTTAGCATTACTTTTTTGGGACCAAGGCGAGCACTAAATGAGTAGAGTTCAAGTTGGACCAACTTTTGGCAATCCTTATTTGCTATGTTCACTTTCTTTTTAGCATCATTTTCTTTTTCTTTTATAGCAATTGCAATCTACCTACAGGCCATCAACCCCTTTCTCATGAGAGTATGGGCCATAGCCAAAGTTTAGGATATGTGAAAGGCTTCATGACGAAAAGTGTTAAGTATGATCAGGAGCAGAGCGTTACGCTTGGAAGGGCCCACTAGTATTACCCCTTTTCCCTGGGTGGTGACAACACGGGACAAGGGCACAGATGCTAACCAACAAGGTGAAACAAGGAAACCAAGACAATTTCTCAAGCAAGTGATCCGTTATCCAACTTCAACCAATGATCCTTGTCTACAAGCCCAACGAATTAAACACAACAACTTGCATGAAAAAAGGACTAACCATACCTCATGGTGACAGTGGCTTACCATGCCCCATACCCTAGGTTGCTTGAAAGTGATGAGCCTTGGTTTATCTATGTTGGGAGGAAAATCAAGGGGGTTGTTGGGCTGCCATCTGTGGACATGTTGATCATCATCATCATGGTGTAGATCATGTTCTCCATAGCAGGCCTCGAGACATGATCTCCTCCAGCTAACCCTAGGCATGGGTGGGTAACAGGAACTAAACTAAGAGTTTTTTTATTCACTAATTTCTATCTGCAGGCATCAGTACAGATTTATACAACCAAAATGCAACCATTATGTCATTCATGAAACCTTAATTCATAAATGTAGGCTAACATAGGCAATCAGATGAACATGATGGAAATTAATTTATCCATGACATAACCATAACAATTCAATATTAAATTCAACACAATTCATAAATAAATTAAGAACACATATCCGTCTAGAATTGTTCACCAACAAGTTGCACAAGAGAAACATTCCAACCAACGATAGGTTCCCTATTGCACCAATTCTCTCTGCAAAAGAGGCCACCCCCAAGCTATTAAAATCAATCCCTTGAGCTAGCTACCTTTGTTGTGTGCCTCACTTGATGTCCCTCCCAGGTTAGGCCTTGTAAATCATTGCCAACAAGTTTTCACAAGGTACCATATGCAAAATTGGGGAAGTTCCTGTGTTTCCCACAAAGTTTTCAATGGAAAAAAAGACCTTCTCAACAATGATAAGAATTTGAAAAGACCTATAACAAAGTAGCAGAAAATATCATATATGAAAAGATGACCTAGATTTGTTGAAGAAGAAATATGTAAACAATGTAGAATAAGCACTAAACACTAATGATTTCAAATCAAAAAAACAAGAAAGAATTCATAATGGACAAAAGATGTTGATGGATAGCAGCACCCTTCAACTTCAAAATGAGAAGGAAAAGAAAATAAAAGAAAGTAACCATAAAATAATTGGCGAAGTTGAGCTCCATCTTGAGGATGTAAAGGCCAAATATGATGGTATTGTTACCCCCCTAGGCCTAGGGGTAACTAGAGTAGATCATGTCTCATGGCCCACAATGAAGACAGTGATGTCGTTGATGATGATGATCAGCATGTCCACACATGGCAGCCCAACATCCCCCCTCAGATTGCCTCTTTTACTTCGGATCAGCTCAACTCATCACATCAAATGAACACAAGTGTATGGGAGATGGTAAGCCAACATCACCATAAGGTATGTCAATCCTTTCTTCATATAAGGTGTTGTGCTTAATATACTAGGCATGTGAATGAGGATCATTGGTTGAAGTTGGGTAATGCATCGTAAGCTCAAGAAGTTATGTTTGTTTCCCTGTTTCACTTTCATGGCTAGCATTTGTGCCCTAGTCCCGTGTTGTCACCCCCAAGGAAACGGGGTACTATTGGGGGGCCCTCACAAGGGTAACATTGTGTTTCCCCACCATACTTAACACCTATCATCCTAGAACGTGTTGTAGTCTACTAAACTTCGATAAAGGGTCATGGTTCATTCTCTCATGAGAAGAGGGGCTAAAGGCCCAGAGGTTCATTACAACTGCTAGCAAAAGAATAATGCTAAAGAAAAAAAGAGATAATAGCAAAGTCCATTCTTGAGCTCTACCCTTTCCGTGTTCACTCTAGTCCCAAAGAATTGATGTTATAGCTTGAAATATTATAAAGGGACTTGCAAATATGATAAAAGGGCCAGAAAAAGGTAGATTAAGGGATGGAAAAATGTAGCACTTAGAAAGTGTTAACTCGAGAGCAAGTGCACCTTCCACAAAGGAGCTCATAGAAATGGATTAAATGACACCATAAGCCGTGAAGTAAGCCCAACACATACCACTATCACACTTACTCTTGAAGGGTTCTTTTCATTCATGCTTCCCCCGGGACATATCCCTCTACTTGGGTCTTTTCTTTCACTGTTTTGGTTGGCACGCCTAATAAGGTCTGATGAAGGTCCTCCCATATTCAAACTTGACAACTTACATAAAGCCTTGAGCTAATGCGAGATTTGAATGGGATACTTGATGTGAACTATTTATCTGGCTTTGTATGATTTGAATGTAACAACTTACTTTGTATGATCTAAGGACGGGTATATCTTATGAACATGGGCTTTACTTGATTTCATACTTTCTTTTGATTTGGATGTCCCTAACATGGTACTTTGAAGGATGCCCCAGGCTTTCACCCAGGACGTTCTACCTTTATTGCAGGATATGGCACGTGTGGTGCAAAGCATTGAGTCACATGGTGGCTTAACACACTCAAATATTGGCTCCCACATGTTTTGGACCTTGGATGACGGACAAATGGGCTTGTTTTTGCTAAATATAGTCATGGTGGCACAGACATGGGCAGGAAGCCACACCCTAGACTCTACACCCCAGAGACTATGATGCATTGGATGGAGAACATTGCACTGGTAGATGATTGGATGATGCACAGAGATGACATACACCCTGCTCCTCCTTGGACACCATCCTTTACACCTTAGACGCTGGGCATTTAGATGATGATGTCATGTTAGGGTTTGATGGAGACATTGGGGTTTGCTGCCACTTAGACACCACATGATGTGACAGGGCACTTGATGATGGTTTTTTCCTTGCTTTCACTCATTGATGATGAAACATCGCATTTGGACGCCTTCTCAATTCCCTTGAGGGCTTGACGTCACCACACATGTGACCATATATTGTATTATTTTCATGATTTAGCATTTGTAGAGGTTGTTTTGAGGGGTCGACCCCACCTCTAGCATATGTTGTTGACATTTTACTCGAATTATGTGTAGAAAGTGCTAGTATTACCTTATAAAAATAAGGCTAGCACTCAAACATTTATTCATCACCACTTTTCTCCTCACACTTGTGAGTAACAACTCTAAAAATTTTCTCTCTACTCTCTTTCGCTTCTTGGATCTAGTGTGCACCTCTTGGAGAAGGATTATTTTGTGGATGCTTCCACTTATTGGATGATATCTTGATGCAAGTAAGGTTTTCTTAGCATAGCGACTTGGATGAGTAAGTAATTTTCTTTAAGTTAATGCGCTTGCTTATGATATAATCTGATAATTTCTATCTTGTTGCATGTTACTTTGTTCTAGTAAACCCTAGAAAGGAGACATAAGGGTTTCTCTCCTTCTACACTTTGTTTGTCCAAGCTTTTGTTAAGGCATTAAGAGACCTAGTATCTTGCCAGGGTTCAAAGACCTAAGGCCCAAGAGAGGTTTCACCTCAGGGTTTTGATCCCAGTCCATCTTGATCCTTGAACTTGATAATCTAGAAATGGGAAAACGACATCTAGGGCCCAAGAGAGGTTGCACCCTAGAAATCATTTTCTTGCAAGGTTTAGTCCTAAGGCCCAAGAGAAATTGCACCTTAGGGATAAAACTCCATTCTTCTTGAGTATCTAATTCATTCTTCAAGTGTTGCATACTTGACTCCATAGCCCTAGAAAGTCAACGGCACTAGTCTAGAGTTCTCTTGTGGTGAAAATACTCTTAGAATTAGTACACTGTCTCTCTCCAAACGATTTGACTAACTCCACTAACTCTAACTTTGGAAAACAAATGATATTTATTGCTGTTGTTATAAATGTTTGCGAGTGCCACTAGGCTTTGATCTTATTGCTGCATACGTACTTGAAATAGTGGCTAAAGATACTCAAAATCACAGTCTAGTAATTGGATGTTATTGCACATGTTGAAGGCTTAATTTGTATAATCAATTTCTATATTTCTAGGTACTTTTTCCCATTGCTGTTAAAAACATTAATTGTTGCTATACATTGTCTTACTGCTGTAATTTTGCAACAGAATATGGTTATATTGATCATCTAGTGTCTAACAGGTCATTAATGAGCTATATGATTTGGTAATTGTCTATTTTATACTTTGGATTGTTTATTGTCTCGTACAGATGAACCAATTATCATGATGTCTTCCTTACCTCTCCTAGACCTAGACCTAACATCTAGGTGACCAAGATAGGGGGTTGTAGGCTTGGCTAATCTTGATACTTTATCCGTTGAGGTCACCAGGAAAGCCTCTCTTGTGTTGGATCTTCTTCCATCACTAAAACGAAGGAAGTATCTGCTTAGGTGACCGTGGTCGAAACTTCCAATTGTTACACAGATATGTATCTTGTGGAGGCTCTGCACAAGTACAAATCCTGTGATAATAAGTATTATCCCAAAAGAAAGAATAGTTGATAATCAACGACAAAAACTAGAGCATGACAATGTTCTTGAAAAGGTTAGTGGTAACAGTGTGCAAAATAAAGGCAAACCATTAAATGTGGAACCATATTGATATCCTCATTAACATGAGAGTTGGAAAGAAAAACAAGTTACACATCAACACTACCAAGGAAATAGATGGAGGAATCAATGGCACTCATCAAATGTGGCATCAACGAAACATTATGTATCGGAATATTATCCTAGACAAACAACTACAACAAAGTGGAGAAGTTACAACAATGTATGGAGTCAAAGGAAGAGAAGCTATGCAACATGAAATTATCAAGTATTAACATCAAAAATAATTTATTATGGATTGGTTGATAATCAACAATAGCGACCAAAGAGAAAAAAGTTGTAAAATTCCTGTTGCTGAGTTTCATCCTGCATTGCACCCTTAACTATATAGGTTTGAGGACAAAACTTATCAAAGGGAGGTACTGTGTAATCCATGTAATGATTCTAATGGAATGTATAGGGGTTCAATATATCTGTATATGGTAGGTCGGTCTAGTAGTGGGCCTGCATGGGAAATGAGTGAGAACTTGTATGTATATGAAGTCAATGGAATCATTATTACAGAGATTGACTTACGATTTGATAATTGAAATGTAATTGGTTTATTTGGAGTTCTTCTGCTAATATCTAAGGCATTATTGTGTAACTCATCATTATCTTATTTCTGGGAGTTGTACTACATGCCAATATTGGGTATGCATTGTGTGATTGCAAGGTTATCATACTTTATTATGATTATGTTCATTACCATATCTATGTCTTGCAAGTACATCAAATCACTTCAAAACAAACAAATCTACTTAATATGTGAAGGAGAATCAATCATGAAACGATCCCTAGTGATTTTCAACATATTTGCATCATATCCATATTCCACATTGCAATATTATGAAAACCAAACTTGCCATAAAGAAAAAAAATTGTTACATTATTATTTCCCTTTATGTTTTCACCTATTGATCTCTGACCATAGATGTCAAAAGTGTTGAAAACATTCCCAAATGCATAAACACGGATGAAATTGTTATCAATCTCCTTTATTTTACTACCAAAGCTTTTGTATTAGTTTTTATTTTTCCTATATGGTATTCTTACCTAACTTGTGTACATTTATACTCCAACTTTGTTTTTGTTGTGTAATTTTTATTATGCATTATGATTCAATAGATCCATTCATAGCCATTTAATTACCCCTTTACTTACAACAATATGCAAACAAACAAAACGCATCAAGCATATTATATAATGATATATAACTTGTTTCCGCAGATTTCCAAAGACTTGATACTTGTGGCAACCAAAAGAAAACAAATTATATAATGACATCTAACCTGGTTCCACAAATTTCCAGAGAGTTGATACTTTGGCAACCATCATAATTTTCATCTCTTTCAACTTTAATCATTGACTCTCGAAACTGGATCGATTTACATGGCAACTACACACAAAAAGATCATAATCAGAAGCTTTATAACAAATGACTAAGAAAAGTATATTTAATAGGATAAATAGAATCAATTTATTGTCTACAATGTATTGTAAACCTCTTTCCTTAGAATAATACCTTACACATACAAAATTGAGAGAACCCATAATTTTAAGAACACCTTATAAACAAACAACAAAACAAAGTTGTTTCTTCCCACCTAAATTAAGTGATTATAAATTTAAATTTGGGAAACATGCTACAAGAAAAAATCAATCTACATTATTGGCTAAAAGCGATGCCTAGTCTAACATGAAACATATTCAACAACATTGTACAACCGCCATATTAGCAGGACTTAATGTAGAATAACGTTATTGACAACCCCAATTTACAAATTGTCAAGCCCAAGACAAATAAAGCAAAAACACCCATTCAGGAAGAATCCTTTTGGCAATATTATGCAGTGGAAACAGTCATGATTAACATGCGATTAGATTAAGTGTAACCATGGTTACCCTAGATGGCAGCAATTTATCGCTAACGCGAACAAACCATACACTGTATCTTGCAAATCCACATGTCCTCTAGGTCGAAAGAAGTCCAGCAAGTGTTGAGCACATGCACAAGGACATACTCTTGTTGTAATATGGACTAAAGTTTTTCGAGTCAAACTACTAGTAACGAGACCAAGCACCCACCCACAATCTCTTCACCGAGGGACCTACATATCAATGTCCAATTCAAACAAGTCTTCTAGACAAATGAAATGAATAAAGTCCCTTTGAAAATTCACAACTCTTGTTTTATTTTTAACTATTATTTTCTTAGGAGGCCCACTTTAGCCCTCAAAATTTCTCTATTGGCAAAACAATGACATTTTTCTAGTAGAAGAGAAGCTCGGTGCTAGCATGTTGCAGAGAATTTGTAGTATAGCTAATATGTGTCTTCCAGCCCTCCTCAATTGGATGAGTAGTTCAGGGACATTGTTTTCTAGTAGAAGAGAATTCCGGTGGCAACATGCTTTCTTTCAACAGACGAGCAACTCAATGATCATCGTCCTTTAGGAGATGAGCAACTCAAGTTTGATTTCTCTAGAGGATGTTTCTTCCAGCACTTATTTAATTTATGGTAGTTCAATATCATAGTCTCCTAGATGATGAGTAGTTTGGTGTCAACACTCTTGGAACATATTATGAAGTCCACTTTTGTATTGAGTTGGGTCTATTATCACACAATCTATACTTTACCAAAGCCTAAAGACAAGTAGGCTTAGATTGACGTAACACGGAGGTAACCCTATCACTGTCACCCCAATAGGATACCTCTTTCTCTTTAGGAGAAGGAAAGTCTCACTCCAAGGGAGATGTCCCAGGACTTGGTTGATGAAGGGCAAAAATATACAGTGAAAACCCACCCCTCTCTCTAGGTCACTCAGCAGAAGAAGTCACTTTGGTGAAGTTGGAAGGGACAAGGGAAAATGAAAATGGGTTTGTACCTGCCCTTTACAGATGAAACATCAAATGTTAGTAGCAACAGTTATAATAACTGACTTATTAAACAAATTATGTGTTGCCTGAACAAGTTACTATACAATGAAAGTGAGATCACAGAAGCAACAATGTAACTTGAAAGGTGCAAGTTATGATGACAACGAAGAGATACAATAGTCTTGCAAACTTGATAATGGTTTGTCACTCACACTTTTCAAGATAAATACAAGTCAATGAATGACTTAAATGGCTGTCCAAACAGCAATAATTAATGATGATGACAGCAATAAAACTACTTCAGAAATGTACTATAATAGAGCAATAAGACACTACTTCAATATCCAATGATTATGGTTTGCTTAGTACAAATGCTCAATGGTTTTATGGATGATTTTAGGGCTGTTAAGGGCTGCAACAATGGCTGTAACAGAAGCTATGACAGCGGTAACACCTTCAGAATTTGCACTCTAAAAAGGCAATTAAACATACACTTTAACACTTATTGATAGTACCTTGCCTTATACAAATTTTGGGATGACTTAGATGGTTAGTAGGCTAATATAAGCTGCAAAATTATAGTTGTAGCAGTGATTACGACAGCAACAAATTAGCTGTTAGTATTTCTAGACTAGGTTAGCAAATTAGTAGAGTATAAAGTGAAAGAATTTGAATATGAAGTGAAAGAGTTTGAGTTGAGTCTTGTCAAGAGGTAAGAGAGGAGGACTAGTGCCTTCAAGGGTAATGGAGTCAAGGTAGACGGCTTCTTCTAAGGCTGCAAATCGATGATGATGATGCACAAAAGTCTAAGAGGGAAAAGGCCTAGGAGAAGTAGTAACTTAAGTCCACCTAGGCTTTGACCTCAAGAGACAAGATGCTAGGGTGTAGGCAATTCTAGGCCCTAGCACCTTGCTCTCCTTAGCCTTCTGATGGAGTAAAACTTATGCAACAATAACCAAGTACAAAACCCTTAAAGTGCTAGCAATTTAGGGCTCTAGGATTTCACTAGTTACTAGATCAATTTAGTGAAAAGCTTGGCAAATTAAAAGTAAGAAAGTAGCAACTTAAGTTTCTTACTTCAAGCATTAAATACACCATGCAATTTCATAATCTTGTATCAGCAAATAAAACCATTCAATAGATGACAAAATGCAGATTTCACTTACTTGCACCAAGAATAATCATGACAATACCATGCAAGATCACCATAAACTTCCAAAAATTGATCCAAGTTGAAAAAATAATCCTTAAACAAGAGTGGTGCCTCACAATTTCAGCCAATAACCCTAATAGGAAACAAATTTCAGACCTCTTGTCTCCAAGGACAAGTTATGATGTAAAAATGAGAGTACTTTATGTTTATCTATACAAAATTTTGACCTTTAATTAATTTTCAGGTCAAAAACAAGGCCGACCTGGCCAATTTACAACAAAATTCAATTTTGACATAAATAAAATTAATTTGCATCTAGAAACACCTCCAAGGGTGATGTCATGCCCCTCTAGGGTGACTTTGAGCCCCATAAATGAAACGTTGGGCTGGAAAAGCAGTGTGCTTGGCCTCCAGAAGCCCCAAATAATGCCCACACATGCCACCAAGCTCACAAATGCCTCCAAAAATGAAACCCTAGCTATGGGTGACGTCTAGGGCTATGATGGTGACGTCCAGGGCCCTCAAGGGATAAAGTCCATGTGGGAAGAGCAAGGTCCCCTGGGTCTAGGTCTACCAGGGTGCCTCCAAAGGCAACGTCCTTCTTTCACCCGGTGCAAGTCTTCGATTTCTTCTTACCCCTGGTTGGGGTTTTAGCATCCATCTATGGGATTTAAGCTCCCATGAAGGTCTGAGCTAATCATTCCCTCATGTGTACCTGTACACCGAGCAAGGTCCTGCAGCAACAAGAAGTACGCCCTCCAGGGCTTCATAAGTCACATGGATCATAGCATGTAAATCACATCCAATAATTAAATTACCCAAACATGTGCATCAAACCCCACTTAACCCAGACAAATGCTCAAAGATGTTATGCAATTTGACAAGTTAGGTTTGGAAAAGGTCTCAGGGTGTCCTATTGGGCTAACCTCTCTTAAGTTTGGGATGTTCCCAGGTGGGGTCTAGTCCAGGTCATGTAAGTGTATGAGATGGCATGGGATACATGTTTGGGCATGGGGTGCATGTAATAACAGGGAAATGTAAAGTCTTCCCTGTGGGTACCTTTGTAGAGGGCGAGTTGCACCTTGTCAAAAATTCAAATGTTTCCTAGCCCATTCATTGCCTTTTACTCTTAGCTTTATTTCTTTTGATCTTTTGCTCTTGTGCTTCAAGGGAATAGTTGAGGGCCATTGTCCTGGCTTGATGACTAGAGGTGACAGCGTTATCCACAAACATCTCACAGAAATGAGAAGGTTGGCTCGTGATGAGACCCCCTTTCTCTTGGCTATGCCACTTGTTGCCGCCTTATACACACCTGGGAGACATGGAAGAAATCTTCAATCCACTTGGTGTGTCCTTGGGGGCAAGTGAGAGTTAAGATGCTGTCACCTAATCCTCAACTCCTCCGTCTAGGCCAACTCCTAGCGAAGCCAAGGGGGGTAGTCCCTAACAAATATACTAAGGCTTTTAAGCTAAGTACAAGAAATTGAA
>ML820755.1:73277-103379 GCA_009831015.1 Picea engelmannii
TTCTTCAAGGAAGGTCATGTACCATCAAAATACTTGATAGAGGATCAAGTAGCCCCAGAACTTTTTCTGGGGTCTTATCCACCAAGGTCAGAGACCAAGGATCAACCCATGTCGTATGCATGGGTACCCTGGACATTTCCAGGAGCCCTAGGCTTATCTAGGGACTTTAACTGCTTGGTCCTAGACCAAGAACCCCAGTCGTATACTGGGGGCCCTCTCAGGGGTCTTTACTGCTTGGTTCTTCACCAAGAACCCCAGTCGTATACTGGGGACCCTCTCAGGGTCTTTTCCACCATGGTACAAGACCATGGATCAACCCATGTCTCAGGCATGGGTACCCTGGACATTTCTGGGGGCCCTAGACATATCTAGGGGCTTTAGCTTCTTAGTCTCAGACTAAGAACCCCAGTCATATACTGGGGGCCCTAAGAAGGGTCTTTTGCCATGGCACTGACTATTTGGTCCCAGACCAAATACCCCAGGAGTGCACTGGGGGCCCTAGACTTTAGCTAGGGTCTTTGCCATCCTCTCGGAGAATGGCTCTTGCAGCTGCTATAAATTTAACAATGATAGAGAAATGATTGAGTGTTGTTACCCAATCAAAGAAAGGGTCCTTGGTGTGTGTTGTGACTGAAAATGGGCAGCATTTACCCTTGACCTAGCAAGAACCTGCAAAAACTAGCAAGCTATTGCTTGCTGGAAATGCTGTAACACACATAGAAAAGTTAAGAAAATTTATGTTTTTCAAGAGAAATTTTCTGCATACAAATTTCAGAAAATTTAGATAATAAAATGACCTATCTAAGAGGAAAAACTAATATGACAGAAAATGAAAGGGGAAAAACTAAGAAGTTTAAGTGAGCTATGAAGGTAACTTCTAACTTAAAGCTATCCCAACAAAGCCCTTGAGACAACCTGCAACTATTGAAGCACAATCTGAGATAGGAGTAGATATGAGTTGGATAAACAAATAACATAAACTAGTTTATATCATTAACTATTCAACAAATTTAGGTCAGCAACTACACTATTGCTAAACCTATCTAAGCAAACTAATTTACTTATGAAATCTACTCAATGTTTCACAAAATACACAAAGGAACAAGGTCATCTCAAATGCATGGAAGCACCAAGACAAAATCTTTGTACTCCAAAATCCTCCAAAGTCTTTCTTATTATCAAATGAGGAGGTTGCAGCAACTAATTGCTCCAAGCTCCTCTCCAAAATAGAGCAAGATGAGTGAAAGAAAAAATGGAAGATGAGAGAGGGATGAGGCAAGAATTCGGTAGCATAACAATAGCTCAAGAGATGGTGAGGAAATAAGGGTGAGAGGGCCTTCATTTATACTTGGAGAGGCAAAGCGACCCCTCTTGGATGAGCTCCAAGTGTCAAACACCAAGCAATATTGAAGATCTCAAGGAGGGGGGCGCACCACTTAGGGTTTTGGCATGGATTGGTGAGGCGGAATGGGTGAGTTGGAGTGGGACCATGCTAAAGGGTGAGGTGGTAGGCTAGGAGGGGCGCATCTATGGAGAGAGGGACCCACAACTCAAGCTAATACACTTTCAAGTGTTTTCTCATGAGAGGGGGGCACAAATCCCCTAGTGGGGCGTGGGTGTTAAAGTGAGATATGAGTTTAGGGGGTGTGCAATGGTTAGGTAAAGGTTTGGGTAGGCTATGAATGGGTTTTCTCATCATCTTCCACCTTTATTTTATTCAATTTGCCCAAAAATTACAAAAAAGACATTTTTACCATGTCAAGCTTAGCAATTAAAATTGTTGTTTTGACTAACTTGGACTCACTGTGGACAAAAACCTAGCAAAAGTTGTCTGATTGAGCTGAAACTTGGTCCAAGGGTGTAGGGGGTCTCATTCCATTTCTTTTGAGCACAAATACCCCTAGCAAAAGCCCAAGGACATAGTTTTTACATTATTTATCAAAAATTAATTAAAATTAATTAATTACATTACCCAACCTTAGGAAATTTTAATTAATTAAAAAAAAAACTATCTAGACTCGACGAAATTCATCGAATCTTTTAGAGAATTCTTACATGGTCATTTACATCATTCCTAAACACTAGCTACCAGAGGATGAATTCATTAGAATGCCTTTCACCACTTTGGAGGAATTATTTGTGGGAGTGAAAAACTCAAGGGAAATTAATAAGGCTGGTTAGGCCAAATTAATAACCTGAGGAAAAAATACACTCAGTGAAAAGAACTCTCCTAATGAAGAAATCCTAAGGTAACTGACCTAACTATGATCCATGCAAACCTATTACATTATTATCCCACGCAGGGGAGCGGAAATTCCAATCACAAAAATATGTGTTGGAGGCCAAAAATGCCTTGTAGAACCAAATAGTCTCTGACTTGGTAGCATTTGATGATGCATCTCTTCATGGTACATGGAGTTGACCTCCTAGTTGAATAGGCGGTCAACAAACCCTTCATGAATTGCTCTCTTTGACTTTCCCTCTAGACTCAATCAGCCCTGTTATCCCCATTTTGTGGGATAACTAAGGAGATGATGTCTCGAGGCCCTCGGGTTACATACATGGAGTATTGAGAGACAGCTTGACCAACAGTGTCCACTTGCACAAATGGAGACCCACCTCACCACTACGCTCCAGGTTGATCATGACAGTATCCACCACATCAGCCGGCCTCCAAACAACATTGGGTCTTGCTCCATGAGGTACAAGTCCGGTATTATGGTAAGTGTTATTTTAATATTTGAGGCATTTGAGTTTATTACATCTATTATTGCTTTTGATTATGTGACATTTGCTTGGACATTATGCTCTTTTCCCTGTTTCACCTTGGTGGTTGACATTGCGCCCTAGTAATTGGGTCACCCTTAGGGATAGGTATGCTACTGGGAGGTCCTTTTGACAAGTCATCGTGCCATTCCCGACCATACTTGCCACTTTCCACACTTCATCCCCTCATTTCCTCACCTTTTGCGTTTTTCGAGTACACTGACCCAAGAAGGGGTTGTCCCTCACTTCATGGCAAGAAGGGGCTAAAGGCCCAGAGGCTTGTGGCTGGCAAAAGATAAAAGCCTAAATATGAACCTTCCAGATGCTCGCCCAAAGAGATCTTGAGAGCAATGAAACGCTTCTCTTAAAAAATCTAAGACCTGCAAAAGCAAACACATAAATATAAATGTCCCCACTTGTTGAGGTGTGTACACTCATGTACACTCATGCAGTGTCCCTTTCTTTCCTTGCATATAGCACTCTATGTACCTCTAGCTTCAAGTGGCCTTGTCGTGTTTCCCCCCAAGCTAATCGATTTCACTCTAGGGAGTACCCAAGGTTTTGGACTTCTAATTAATTAATGGCAATGAATGGGCTTGGAAAAAGGATGCATTGAAAACGAAGGTGCAGCACACCCTCTACAAAGACACCCATAAGTGAGACACTACAACCCCTTGTATGTTATGAACCCCATGCCCAAAATTTTTCCCCTCGTCCATAGCACATCATCCACATGACTTAGAAGGAGGTCCACTAGGGAAACACCCCGAAAATTAAGGGACGATTCACCCAATAGGTTGTTGTGTCAACCCTCCCATACTCAAACTTGGTAAAGTGCATAGGGTCTTTGAGCATTAGTTTATTTTGATGAGGTAGTTTGGATGTACATGCTTAGATGGCTCTTTTGTTGATTTGATTTACTCATCATGATGCTTTGACTTGAGATCCTTGGAGGGCGTATCCATTTGTCTTCGCAGGACCCAGCTAGTGGACAGTTTTGGAGGAACAAGCCTAGCTTGGGCTTCCATGGGGCTTCAAGCCCACAGGTTGGATGTCAAGGGCCCTCATGTTGGATGACAAAGATGTGCCTTTGGAGGCCTAGAAGACATCATGGATGACCTCACATAGCCCCTATCACCCAAATGACTTGCCTAGGAGGGGAAAAACGTCACTCTTTGGGGATTGACGTCACCTAGGGTTGGGGCTTGGTGGTGATGGAGTTGTTACTCATTGACACTTGGCATGATTTGACCGGAGGAGGCATGAATTGAAGGAAGAGACCTTGGCACATAAAGAGGAAGCTCTAGGAGCCCCAACGACCTCCATCCTCTACTCCAACGACTTGGAAAAGTGTCAAAATGTCACCCTAGAGGGGTGACGTCTTATTTAGGGTTTTCTTTAATGTGCAAAATATGAATTGCTTAGTATTATTTTTGTAAAGGGGCAAAAGTAGAGGTTTGTTGTCCCCTTACTTCGTGTTTACCCTAACCTAAGTGGGCAAACTATGATGAGAACATTTTGTATAAAAAGAGGACATCTCTATTTCATTTTAACATAACTCTCCTTCGTGAGAGAGACTCCTTGGCTGAAATTTGCGCCCTATCTGGGCAATTTTGCATATCTCTCTTATCACTTGCTCATGTAATGGTTTATCTTTGGCTATTGGATGGATGATGATGCGCTATCTCTTATGGAGGCTTATTTCTTGCTTCATGGTGGATTTTCTTGGTTAAAAGGAGGTTTATCTTGTTAATGCTTGGACTAGGTAAGGAATCTCTCTTCTTATTGCTTCTTTTCTTGGTTGCAAGGTTAATTTGTTAAGCTTTTGGGGAGTATAAGGGTATACTGTAATGTCCCCATTTTGGGACATTATAACATTACAACATTTCAGAGTCTTATGCCTACTCGAGTAGCCAGATAAGGGTGACAGAGAGTTTGAGAGATATTGAGGGGTTTATTTGGGCCCGACTTGCATCGTTCATCACCAAGATCCATTCCGCACAGCTGGGCTTTGGTTTCGTTGCATTCCGACGATTTCCATAATTTTGAGTTATTATGGGTCATATCTTAATTAAATTCACTAAGAAGGTCATAATGGGCATATTACTTGGAGAAACCTCTTAGTGTAATAGCTCATCTGAATCGGGAGGAAGAGCATTACAAGATAAGATGATGAGAAGTGACTTTCAGTGGCCAGAGAAGCCATCAGAATGGATAAATCACTTTTTAGAGGTAAAATGCTTAATTAATTAATTAAGTGATTTAATCAAGGAATAATAAATTAAAGTAAAAGTCACTTGGAGGGAAAAGGTCAACAACAAATTAGGGTTTCGGGAACCTATAAAGGAAGGGTAAAGCAACCTAATTCATTATGCTATGTTATGATTTGATGTTGAGATATTTCTAGAGGAGGAAATCGACCCCCTTGTTGTTTTGTGGATTTCTGGAGGAAACCACCACCCTTGATCGGTTTCGATGTTGAGAGACACACCCTAGCATATCGGAGATACCATCCAGGTATTTCACCGTGCATTACAGTGTCTAGTTTAGTGATTGAGCAGCTCAGCCAGTCAGGGCGCAAGTGTTTGAGAGAGGGTTTGTGCGACCGCTTGTGACAGTTCAGATTTGGCCGATTCCTACCAACCCATTAGAGAGCTAGCCAGGGCGCACCTATTGAGCCATTTATCATCAGTTTTCGACAGTGGAATCTTTCGGAAAGCGGAAAACAGTCATTTAGGGCCCAGCTCCAGAGGAAGCACATTTGGGGTTCCAGGGGACATTCTGGGACAAATCTGAGGAATCCCTTCCGACCCATTACAGAGGAGACCAGGACGATCGTTTTGAGCTATAGATCATTAGATTCCGCCGATGGAATCACTAGGGCACACTCATTGAGCCCAGGAGGTGTGCAAACCCCCAGGGGATGAGATATGGAGCTTCAAAGGTCGGATCTTCAGTCCGACAGTCATCAGGATCAGTCTAGAGGCCAGGGCGCATCTTTTGAGACAGTTTCCAGCTCATTCCGACGGGTATCGCCATCGGGACGAGTTTTCTGGATTCTACAGCAGTTACCATGAGCTATCAGACTACTTTTTGCCGATCTATCCGTGCATGCGCAGACCAACACCTGTTCTTCTAGTCACGGGTATTTCTTATCTGTTATTTTGTATTCCAGTGACGATCCATGAGATCTAACTGACGATTATCATATCTGCTTCCAGTCTTTATTGTATTTCCTTCTTTTTCCAACATTATATATATATATATATATATATATATATATATATATATATATATATATATATATATATATATATATATATATATATATATCAGTGAGTTGTGTTGTCCTTATTTCGCATGTATTGTTTCATATTGCTAAACACATAATAAACTAGAACACACGTGTAAAAACAACTAATCATCTTCACACAGTTACTCAAACACAGTCAGAAACCCCCAAAGTATCAGATTCAGTAGCCAAACCGTAGTTCAACAATAGATATCCAGATCAGCTGGATCAGGGATATTACATATACAACCCCACTAAGCCCATCATTTTGTCTTGAAATAACTTGTTGCATAAAGGAATACTTAGGAGGAGTAAAAGCGTTTACACCCTCCTAGGGATTTTCCTAGCTAGTTTAGCTTGCCTTAGGGAGTAAAAGGACTTACACCCCCAAGGAAGTAGTTCAACTAACTCTTTAAATTTTATGACTCCACAACCCAATAGCTAAAGGCAATAATCCTCTTGCATTGGAGAAACAAAATCATTTCATTGGGATACATGAAATCACGAGATATCGAAATTGTCTAAGTTGGAATCTATTCTATGTGCTTAAAGCTCACTAAGGCCTTTAAGGAATTTTTTTTTCAAGGACTTCTTGCTGCTGTAATAAAACAAAGCTACAGCCACTAGGGCTGAAGCAAACCCTAAACAAATTTCTAAATAACTCACAGTTCAACCGTCATAATTTGCTAAAAGTTTGCCAACATAATCTACTAGCCCTAGCGCATCTTTTGGGTGGATTTTTTGTAAGTTTTGGTGGTTGGCTTTTCTGCTGTAACAACTTGTTTGCTACATCCATTAGGTTGCAAATACATCTCTGCAATACTTGTTTATAACAGCCTTTCATCAATGCTAAAGTCTTATGCTATTATACTTGAGTTGTACTAGTGTTTTCTAGTTTATCTCTTGCATTACTTACGTGACTTTTAGCATCTTTTTAGCAGCTCTAATAATCATTGTTCGCTGATATATATTTTTGTTGACTGCTGCAATTAGGGAAAGCAAGATTAACTTGCTTGTCCACCTAACATTATACGCATATATTTGTCTTGTTCTTGTGTCTCGGCAGGTACAATCACTCTTTGCAGGTACTCTTATCTCTTGGCAACTTTTGGCTACCACCAAGACTCTTTCTCAAGCCTTTTCGTACTCTCTATCTTGACCTTTAGGGGGACCTTCCTTCATCTCTTCACTTTCCATCTCATTTCCCCCAGGGTCACCGAGATTCCCCCCCTTGAGGTGATTCTTTCATCTCTAAAGTGATGGGAATACCTACCTAAGGTGATAGTGGGCAAGTCTTCTCTAAGTTGTCTCCATTTTGTGGTTGGGTTGGGCTTTGCCCAACCTACAACTTGTGCGATAACAAGCCCATAATTGAATAGGCACTAGTCCGCTATCTTCCACCACACCTTTATTTTCCTTAGACTACAAAAAAGCAAAAATCATTATTTTGATAGAGCTATCTCTTCACATCACCTTTGAGCTTCATTGATTACAACTTTAGTAATCCTGATTGCTAGGGATACCCACCTTGAGTTTGAGAAGAGCCTACCAAAAGTGAGAGGATAGGTTGCTTAG
The DNA here is from genome assembly GCA_009831015.1 of Picea engelmannii. Taxonomy (NCBI): domain Eukaryota; kingdom Viridiplantae; phylum Streptophyta; class Pinopsida; order Pinales; family Pinaceae; genus Picea; species Picea engelmannii. The sequence goes on from ML820755.1 coordinate 80,911, forward strand.
GTGACAGTGTCGATTGCCCTAGTAGTTCCCCCTAGGGTTGCACCTTGTGGATTAGGGCTTTTATCATTAAGTGCGAGTTGAGGAGGTAACACGCCTCACCCAAGGTATCCAAACCGGGAAACCAATGGCACAGAACCAGCCAAATGCCAAACAACATTGGCAATCACTGGTTGAGATAACCCCCTTCGGCTAAGAAAATGTTTGCAGCATTTTCCCACCCTCAAGCAGTTAAGAAAGAGTGAGATTGTTGGTACCTTACCAGCCCCATATGAATCGAAGGTTATACCCTTTACATGCACCTCACATGTGTTCATGGATGGGCTTAAAGGAAATCCTACCTTCCTATCGGAAAAAACCTCAATGAGATTTGAACCCGGATCAGAACAGAAAATGTCCTCTTACTTTCCCATCAGACCACATGCTCATGTGCTATTCAAATCATTATTATGAGAATAATACATCATAATATAAAGTATGATCCAAAAGTGTCTTGAGTAATTAATATGACAATTATTAAATATACCTAACAGAGCACTGGTGCTCAAGCATATCATTTGGAGTGCATGTATACCAGAGAGTGTTGGAAAGCAATACAGAACATATTTTCTTCAATCTTACATGGAGCCATTCATTGGCGTACAGCACTGCTCAGGGATTGGAAATTGCTTGTCCAGTCATTATTGTGCCCTCTGGCACTGTTTGCACTCTTTGATATTGTATCCAATTTGGAATATTCAATGTAAGTATGTTTCAATGGGCTGATAGGTTTTATTAATTCTTTTAAAAAATGGCAATTGATAGTGTATCTGCAAGACTAGATCTAAGGAGTTTTAGTCGATTAAAGAAGTAAAAAATGTCTACTTCAGCTTATTCTGAGGATATTGCAGCCTTGCCTACAATAAAGTATTGTACTCATTGATTCTTGTATCTCTATGTTTTCTGTATAATATAAGAAATATTATTTAAAAACATCTAGACAAACGTAAATAGAGGTTAGGTCTCTAATTTTATTCAAACAACTATTTCAATTCAAAAGTACACATTTGCAACAAAAATTGGAATCTTCATGACTTAGAAATCATAACTTGAAATACATAAATGATTCTATAAGTACCTCTGAAATCTGATTGCTTAAATGTTTGCCTTTAAATACATTTTTTGGGCATTGTGAAGCCAAATCTTCAGATATAAATCCAGTGCCATCAGTATGTATCAAACGCTCTCCATTCAAGTCATAAACCTCCTTTTTATTCTCATCCTGTCAGATTGCAGAAAATATTTATATTGATACTGTTGATTAATCATAGGAAGAAACATACAAGAAAACAGAGAGACAAAGAGTCATAGAAAGAGAGGCGTTGCTTTCAGTAGAAGTTCACATCAAATCAACCACCCTAACAACTACAATCTGCAGGAAAAAGAAATTAATTACATCAAACTACTGCATACCAAACATGGTATGTCTTCAACACGACTAAATTTAACATCTGAGATATCACCTCCAAAGGGAATGGTTTTTGAAAGAATCAATGTAAACCTGCAAATTCAATGAACTTCAAAATTACAACCTGCAACTTCAATGAACTTCAAAATTACTCTACAAAACCAATTCTACAAATCTATACGATTAGGTATCAAGTACTTCATTAATAAAATGGTTCAGATAGATGATAAACTATCCAGATTTTCGAACTCACCGAGCTATATACTTCTTCAAGCTAGCAACAGTATGTACATGCATAAACAGGGATCGTGCCTCATGGATAGATTTGTTAAACAAAATGTATGTGCTTTCTTTATCTACTTCTGCAAACGATTCAGTGCAAACAAAGTAACATTTGACTGATGATGACATGGGATTTTTCTTTTTTTCCTTGCCACCATCCTTGAAAACTGCCATCCACGAAAAGAAAGTTGAATAACTTTACTGGAAAAACTCTCTATAAAATAAAAGTACATTCACATACAGCATGCAACTTATAATCACCTTTCCATGCTGTTAGCTTTGATTCTCTTTATGCCTTTTATTCTTCTTAAATTAACATGAAGCACTTTGAAAGCATCCAGGTGTTTCTGCATGGAAATTTGATATGCCAAACAAGAAGGTATAGGTTTCAACTTAAACAAAATGAGAAGGGAAATATCATGAATCAATCTACTAATACAATAGAAAAAAATGATATCAATCTCCCAAAACAAGCCTATCAACTACAGCAAAATTAAATACGAAATAGGGGCTTCAAGCACAATAAAGTGGCATTTGAATCCTGTGTCATGATCTAGCTCGCTCTCCATTAAATCCTGGCAGTCAACGACAGACCCCGATCAATGGGATGGCAATTCTACTACCGGAAGATGCAATATCTAATTTGCATTTTCATAGACATTCCTTCAGCAAGCACTGTGCTGCACACTGCAAAAAGTACAAATCAGAAAAAATCGGCAAAATCGCGATTTTTTCAGCGGGCCTATTTTTTCAAAACCAGAAATTGCGATTTTTTTAGGTTTGAAAAAATCGGATTTTTTCAAAAAATCACCAAAAATCACCAAAAATCGCCAAAAATCGGAAAACATCGCCGGAGTCGCCCAGGCCACGGGATAAAAAACCCGATTCGGTGTTTTTTTATCATTGTGTTTTTTTTTTTCTGTGGAGCAGCAAGGGAAGAATTTTGTGGAGGCCATCAAGCATTTTTGAGGTGTGCAAAGGCAGGGTAGTGGATTCATCCACTAACTTTGAAGATTTTTGTGGTGGAGCAAGGTTCAAACTTCAACCGGTTGGATCTTTGAAATTTTCATCCACAACCTCCAAGCACAGGTATGTATGCCCTTCCCAATTTGTATGATAATTGTTTTCATACACTTCTATGTTTTCTTGCTTCTTTGTTTGCTTAGATTTAGTTGTTTTTTTTTATCATCTTGCCAATAATTTATAGAACAAACAAAATGTAAGGGGTTTTTTGGAAAATTTCAATGGGGTATTTAGCTTGTTTTTTTAGTTTTTTAGCCACCTTGTTGATGTCATTTTTCATGGCTAACATTCTTCTTTGGATGGCTGATTTTTTAAATTAATATGCTGCAATTTTTTTTTCAAGTGGGGTTTAATGTTTTTTTGTGTGCTTTTTTGCCCTAGGTCCATTCCCATAGCACTCGGCAAACATACCTAGAGCCTTGGATCCACTGTGGGACTATGGTGACCCTGAAAAAGGAACAAACCGAAATTCTTTATTTTGCAAATTATGTAGGGCACATATGACAGGAGGAGTATACAAGTTGAAATACCATTTGGCCAAAATTTTGGGGCATGATGTTGGGCCTTCTTCAAACGTGAGCGCAGAGATTATGAGCGCTGCCCATGATTCAATTAATACAAAGTAAAGAAAGAAGGAAGATTCAGCTGCAAAAAAAGCTGAACTTGCAGCTTTTAAGATATATCAAAGTTCACCAGGGATATCTGCCAATGCCACTGAGGGTAGTGGGAGGGGCTCCACAGCCGCATATTCACCTGTTGGGAGGATCCCATCTTACTTGTTCCAAGAACTGGACATGGAGCACAACCATAAATTAAATCAGTGGTTAAAAAAAGGGAGCAGCAAGAAGCAAGAAGGTTAATGGGGAGGTGTCTTTTCTGGAGTGACTTACCTCTCACCATCACCAGAAACAACCCATGTTGGCAACCAAGGTGTGATGCCATTGCAGTTGTTGGCCTGGGGTTTAAAGCCCCTTCATATGAGGAGTTGTGGGGGCCTATTCTTCAAGCAGAGAAGAAGGACATCAATGCCAGGTTGGGGAGTTCAAGGAATCATGGGAAAGCTCCAGGTGCATAGTGATGTCTGATGGATGGACAGATGGGAAGGGTAGGACCCTTCTCAATTTCTTGGTACATTGTCCTAAAGGTTCCATGTTCATAAAATCAGTTGATGCATCCGCACATGTGAAAGATGCAGCATTATTATGTGAGTTGTTGCATGGGTTCATCGAGGACATTGGTGCACACCATGTGGTGCAAATCGTGACAGATAATGCAGCTAATTATGTGGTTGTTGGTAGGATGCTTATAGAGAGGCATGGCACAATGTTTTGGACTCCATGCGTTGCACACTGCATTGATTTGATGCTTGAGGATGTGGGGAAAATTCCCTTCATCAATGAGGTGATTGATCAGGCGAAGAGCATCCCTAAGTTCATATATAACCATGGTTTTGTTCTCAACCTCATGAGGACACACACCAAAGATAGGGAGTTGCGACGTCTGGCAGTCACACGTTTTGTGACACACTTCTTCACCCTCCAATATTTGCTTCAATGTCAGTATGAGTTGAAGCAAATGTTTGTTTCTGGTGAGTGGCGTGATTGCAGATATAGCAGGCGAGTGGCTGGTAGAGCCATTGCTAGATTGGTCTACAATGACTCCTTTTGAGAAGGAGTAGAAGAAGTTTTCTCCGTTGCTGAACCTTTGGTAAAGGTTCTAAGATTGGTTGATGGCGATAAGCCCGTAATGGGCTATTTGTATGAGGCCATGGATAAGGCCAAAGAATCTATCTGGGCTTATTATGAGGCAAAGGGTACCCCTGGATTCAACAGACAAATGATGATATGGGATTTGATTGATAGTCAGTGGACCGAAATGCTCCATAGACCCATTCATGCAACAACGCTTTTTCTCAACCCTGCATTCTCCTACAAATGCAACTTTGACTTTGATGACGAGGTGATGGATGGCCTCTTTACTTGTCTTCGGAGGATGGTACCTGATGCTAGCATTCGCGATCAAATAAATTACGAGATAGAGATGTATAGAGAATGTGTTGGATTATTTGGCTTTGAAGATGCAGTCGGGCTAAGGACTCGTTTGATGCCACATAAGTCATTAGATTTATAAAATTCAATTATGTATTTTAAATTTCAAAATTTAAATTTTTATTTGAAAGTTGATTATGTTCATTGTTTAAAACTTTAATGTTTTTTTTCTTTCTTATTTATTGCAAATGTTTGGTGGAGGAACTATGGCACAAAAACACCAAATTTACGAAAAATTTCCATTAGAATACTCAATCAAACCTATAGCTCTTCGAGTTGTGAGCGCAATTGGGGTATTTTTGACAAAATACACTCCAAAAGACGCAACAGATTAGAAGTTATAAACTTAGAACTTTAACAAAGCAATTAGTCAATTACATTTATTGTAATTTAAATTTATAACCCTCAACACTCATCAAGTCTTTTATGACCCTCTTACACGTTGGCATTCCCACATCTTAATGACTTGGTGTACATCCAATACAATCTCCGACTTTGGATGAGGCAGATAGAGAAAGAGCCAAAAGTGGATGCCATTTCTTTGGACAATATTGATATATTGTCTAAGTGGAGGGTGGAGATTGAGGTGCCTCTCTTAGATGAGGCAATTGCATGGTTAGAGGAAAGGAACCAGGAGCACAGAAATCGAGGCAGCTTTTGGCACGGATTTCGAGGCATATTTCAGACTTTTATCTGTTGTTTCTGGGCCGTACTGAACAGTACGTACAACTAACTATTGGCACAGAAATTGAGGTACGGAAGAGGTCGTACAGCAGTACGTATTTGGCACGAAAATCGAGGTAGAATTTAGTGGGACTGTTTTGGTGCTGTGAGGTATTTTCCTTGGCTAGAAATGTGTATTTGTTGTTGTTCTGTACTTTCCTAAAGCAGAATAATAATATCTCTCTCTCTCTCTCTCTCGTTGGGTTTCCCCACATTGGGGTTTTCCCTCGCATTTGCCTAAATTTCTAAGTTTTATGGGTTGTTGTCCACTGTGTTTATTTCTGCTGTTATTTTGCTTAGCAATGTGTATTTTTGCTTATGGTAATTTTTGAATGTGGGTTTAAATCATTTATGAAGTTTATGAAGACAGTTATCTCTAGGTTGCTAAGTGTTTGACAGAAATTTCATTTGCTGATTTTTGTCATTAAAAATCTACAGAAAAATGTTTAAAATTTTGAAAAAAAATGAATAAATTATGTATTTTTTAATGTTCGCCGAGGTTTTCCGATTTTTCCCAATTTTTTCACTGATTAAATCCGAGGCGATGTTTTTAGAACCCTTGCCGATTTTTTTCCAATGCCGAGTTTTTCTACTAGGGCGCATGGCATGTATGTTGGCAGCTTGGATTTGTTTTTTCTTTCACATGATTGACAGATACTCACATGTTTTGAAGCATGTTTGATTGTTGAGGTCACACATTTGGAGGCAGTTTTGCACATGGTAGTGATTCACCCTTGGGGGCATCCTCTACATATTATTATGCATAATTATTCAATAAGGATTCTTTTGACGCAGTATCAAATCCCCGGAGGCAAGTTTGCATATTTGGAGGCATGTTTATGTTTATGGGTGCATTTCACATCACACGAAGCATATTCAACATATCTGGAGGTGCAAATAGCATATTGGCACTTGTTACAAGAATTTATCCTGGAATTCCTTCTTCATGATGAGGACAAATGGCATACAACACCCATCCACATCATCAAACAATCCTATTTTGCTTGAAGGACCTTCATCCAAGCAAGATTTCGTGAAGACAAGGGAGTAGGTCGTTGAAGCAAGCCCACACAAGGCACAAAATATGTTTAAGGTCAATATTTGATGGAGGGTGTTACCCCCCTAGTTGCACCAGGAAAGACTGACAATGATCCGCAAAGGTTGAAGAAGATACTTGTTCAAATTCAGAGTTCAGAAGTCCAGACAGGCCTTATGGCCCTTTTCAGAAGCTTTCTTTTTCTTCTTTTATGCATTGTCCATACCCCCTTGAGGGAGTTGTAATAAAATGAGCCGGCATGATGACCTTGTATGTAAAAGGCTTAGCTCCCTAAGACATCATCATGAGTACATACTCTATAGTGTTTTTTTTCACTTGTTAATTATATCTTGTTGTCCAAGCGAGTTATAATTTCTATGTTTTTTCACTCATTGCCTCCAACGCTGGAGTGTGCATTGATGGTCAAGCCTTAGTAAGTTGTCTAAGTCTAGTGTCTAATGTATATTACCATGCTAGTCATTATTTTTGAGTCTCATGGACATGCACTAACTCCCCCTTACATTTTTTATTTTTTTTACCTTGTACATGCACTAAGTCGTAAAAATTCCCACAAAATGGGATTTTTACCTTGTAAATGGATGTAATAATAAAAAAGTGGTGCTAGGAGATGTTGTATGTGATGGGGGTACTCGTTTTCTAACTCATAATGCCCCTTTTACCTATATACCCCCTTTTCGAGATAAATTATTGACTTGTCCTATTATAAAAGCCAATTTTACTCGAAAAGGGTCAAAAAAGACCAAAAAATAAGCTTTCCTATTTTTTAGGAAACATGTTTTCAGTCAACTCTCTCTCTCCCAGTTCACTGTGACTTAGTGGAACTTGAGGAGGAGTTAGTAAGAGTTGTGGCGAGTTGAGAAAGGAGTTCTCTCCACTTGATGGAGATCCCAAGGAAGGATGTGCACTTCATGAGCTAGATGGCGCATTTAGAGTGAGGGTGAAGATCTCAAGGGAGGTCGCCACCTTCCCTTGGCTATGTGGCGCCTTCCCTCCCACTTACATCATCAATTGTGGCGATTTATCTCACCTTGGAGGAGAGGTGGATGCAATCCATCCATACATTTGGAATTTCATTTTTGGGATGTGCGCCCTCCCTCCTACATAAACAAGTCAACCCCTCTCCTTTTGGGGGGAATTGGAGGTTGTGGAAATGCTTGTGTACTATATTGCATTCATCATTTGCTATTGGAATAAGATTCAAGACTTTGGAGGTCAATTTGGTGTTGTGCAATATTGTGTGGATGCTTTATGTTCTTGCTCTATACATATGAGGTAACCATAGTTTGATTATTTTGCATGTATTTCCATTGAATGGGCCTTTGCATGGGTGTTATCACATAGTAGGGTAATATCTTCCAAGCTTGTTTGCTTCTTAGATGTTATTGTGTTTTTTACATTTAGAGATTATGATTTGCATGTCTTTTCAGATGAACTAACATGTTATCCATCTCTCTTGTGTAGGAATCACATCTTTATCGGAAATTGGGAATTAAAAACCCTCTTTTGCAAAGTCTTATAATCTTCCTGGTTACTCATCCTCCAAGAAGTGGTGGACTAGCCTAGCACATCCTCCAACAAGCTTGAAGGTTCTGGTGGACAAATCCCTCAGTGCAACACCCAAAGACTCCATAGCCCAAAGAGATTCCATATTTGCAAGCTATTTCCTTCTACCTTTCTCACTAAAGATAAAATCATTTTGGTTGCTTTCTGCATGCAATAGTTAGATTTCTAATTTCATTTCAAATCTAAAAGTATTTAACTTTGCATGCACAATTAAACTAGATCTATTTCTCGCTTATAATTTATACATCTGTAGATAGATCTAGTCTAAGAAAGGTCATTTATTTACTTAGTAAAAGATAGATCTTTCAAGTTTTCATAATAAAGAGTTTGGTATCTCTGATTCTCTATGTCTAGCTGATCTAGGTGACTTTTTTTTGCTGTCCAACAGCAAATAAAATGCATTTAGACTAGTTAGTTTAGTGCTTGATTCTAGCTAGTTTGCTTATCTTTTGTTCATTCATTATTTAGAAATTTTTGCACAAAACTAATACCTTTTTTGCAGGCTGTCCCAAAGTTATTTGGGCGACTTTATTCCAGTTTCACTTGCTGATTTTTTCAGGTTTATGAACATCCAAGGGGAAACTCTAGCCGAATTTCAAGGATCTGGAGCTTCCGGGACCACCCAAGGCTTCCAACTTCCTTCTCATCTAAATTTCTTCGTCACGTATTGTAAGTTTGTGGTCTGGAAGTATAAAGACCAAAAACCTTCTTCAAAAGATCATTGTAACCTCAAAGAAATAAGTGGGATACTCAGGGCCCATCTCAATCCCCCCTACCCTGGGAGAAGTTGTCTCTGTGTCTCATTTTCGTGGGGTGTTTCATATGCTTTTAATTTCACTAAGTTAAAAAAGATAAAATAAACCACTAAAATAATCACAGCACTGTAAAGTATTAGTTAGTTTCCTTTTGTAGATTAGTTTAGCTTAGATTTCTTTTCTGCAATTTATTTTCAGCATTTCAAAGTTGGCAAATAAACCTTCCCCTCAGCTTCCCCTAGTATTGCTCTGACCCCTTGCGAGCCTAGCTCGATCTGGGGGACCCAACAAAACGGGGACTGGTCAGTGCAGAGTAGTTTTAATTAGGGAAATCCATTAGTTGCTATTGTTCAATTGGGACAAATGCACTGAGTCTTGTGTGTGAAGTCAGACAGGCCTTGTTAGTACTAAGTTCTCCCCATGTTGGACCTTCGGCATTACTCTTTGTCTTTGTTAATTGTGTTGAACTTGTGTGTGTGAAGTCAGAGGGATACTCTCCCTGTTGGACCCCTGACATAGTTCTTCATAGACAACTTGAGGGATAGCCTCTAAAGGGCCAAATCTAAATTAGATTTTCTTTATTGTTTTCACTTTTCACACATATCACATAGTGAATTGCACTCACAACAGCCACTCCACAATAAACACACTTAACGAAACTCATAATAAAACTCATCAAGAGCATTTCAATACATTCTCAATTCTCGTAGCAGCAACTTTACTTATTGGCACTGGTCTCCATTTCGCTTTGCTTATTGTCCTTTACTTGCAAGTACCATCATTTGCTTTCATTGTATATCTCTTATTGCAAGTAATTTATATGCTTTGAATATCTTCATCATAAGCAATTCTATTTATATGTCATATATGTTGCTGGTGTAGATCTATTGTGTATTTTGCTCTTGCTTTCATAAACTCCTAGAATAATAATTGTGCTTAGATTTTAGTTTGAGCCTTAGATTCTTTTATTAGGGACTACCCCCCTTGGCTTCGCTAGGAGTTGGCCTAGATAGAGGAGTTGAGGATCAGGTGACAGCACCTTGACTCGAGACTTGCCCCCAAGGACACACCCACTGGATTGAAGATTTCTTCCACATTACCCAAGGTGTGTGTATAAAGGCGGCAACAGAGGGCACAACATAGAAGGCTCTAGAACACTGTTTGAAGACTTCTCTTGAAGCAAATTTCTAAGCAAGCGCTCAGCCATTTCAGCCCACAACTAGTACTTTTATCAATAATAAGTTACCAATTAGTGGATCACTCGGCCCAAGAAGCTCACACATCGAAAGCAAAGAAAGATCAAATCATATTTTGAAGTGCTTATCATTTGAGGGCAACACGTGCCACATTTAATCATTTTAAATCATGCTTAATGCTTGTATAGTGGAGTGCCCTTCTTCTAGGGATGTCTAGACTACTCTAATAATATTTTTTTCCATGTAAAAGTGCAATGCAAGCCTATAAAAGGAGGTGTTCTCTCCATTTGCACTTAGTGTTTTCATTGTGGAGAAAACCATAGACCATTGGGCTTAAAGTGAAGATATCTTGTGCAGGTTTGGAGCATCATTAAGGAAGGGCTGCAATTAACTCTTGTAAGGCCAATATTGTATCTTGTTTTCCTCACTTCTTTGCTGGAAATTCTGCTTCTGTTATAGGGTTCATTTTCTAGCATAAGAGGACTGAAAAGTGACATTATTGTCCTCTTAAAGACCCTGAATTTCAGATCTGATTATGTTATGTACCTGGGCTGCTTTTCTTAACAGAAGGCTGTCTTTTACTTCATATTTCAGAATTTGACTTTATGTGATGAAACAAGAATATATCAGGGGTACTGTTGCATCTTTAAGAGCTTAGTATCTTGGCTGAAAATTGAATTTGCAGCACTGTCATAGTTAACAAGGACTGCTATTCATACATCTTCATTGGTGGAATATTCTCTATTTCTCAATTCTCCAAGCCTTCAAGTATTTTGACTCCATTGCCCAATGATTAGGTACTGATCTACTTGAATCCACCAACAAAAATCTATTGGATACCAAAAAATCTTTGATTCCGAAATCTGATTTTCGTCTCAAGAGTCAATAAAGACTGATTTAGAAATTGTATTTAGGGAAACCCCCCTTCTCTCGGAGGAGAGCCAGCCTAGGCCCTAAGTGAAGGAAGGTGCTACTGAGGTGACACTGGGTAAACCATAGAACCTCCAAGAATTATTCTAGGGTTTGTACTTGGATAATTGGACTTATCCTTTGTATAGGTCCAAGAGGTAACAGGTAAATTGAAATTTGCATTGTTTGCCAAAAGAAGAAAAGAGTGAAGGATGGGTTTTTTCCACACCACTGTCTGGCCCATATTTCTTGGGAATGGATTGTGAGTTGTAACATACATGAAATACAAGTTATAGGCCCTTTAGGATGGAAAGGAATAATCTTAGAAGATAATTGGGCAGTTAAGTTGCATAGCAGATATCCTTTGCACATGAGACGCCTAACAGGTATTTCTTTCTTGTAGAAGACGATATGCAGGACAATGTGCCATCAGGAACTAGAAATTCAACTTGGGATTTTTTTACCTTCGCGCCTGATAGAGCATATTATATTACAGCCAAGCTTGATATTTACAGAAATGATTTAGCCTCCCAGAAGCTGGGAGCTAAACTGAAATGCCGGTTTTTCCAGCCAATGTAGGGTAAGCAAGTCACTGTAGTCAGCTGTCCACATTCAAATGTGACACGATGTAAAGCAAATGCATTCTTAAATGTAATATGAGAAACATTATCAAAAGGAGAAACGAGGAAAGCTACAACAAGCTTTAGCTAAACCAGATTTTGTTAAAATGTAAACCTCCAAAGGCTTAAAGGGACTGAATGTTATGTATTGTACTATATGAACTGGCATTTTGGAATGCCAATAAGTCATACTAAATTGTTTGTCATGAAGTTACCCATCAGTTACATGAACACATAAATGTTTTCCTTTGTTTAGTAATACTATGTACAATTAAGAAGAAACAAGAAAAGGTTGGGAGGTCGAAACCCTAACTATCGCAGCGGTTAGGGCTTTTTGGTGTAGGGAGTTCTCACTTGTGTGGGATCTATAACCAGTTTATGGGATTGGTGCAAGCGGAAAGATAGATGGCTATAGCCCATTGGTTGATTATTCCGACAATCTGTTGTCAAAGGCAATGATCTTCTCAAATCTGTCAATTATTCCCAGTGGTAACTACCCTACGAATGAGGTAAGTTTGCACACGAAAAGGTGTGGCCCGGGGGCCATCTATTAGGTCGACGTCAGGGAAACTCTTCCCAACCCCATTTTGGGATCCTCCAATACGGATCGCGTACCAATGGATTTAAGTCAGCAGGTGATCTCCTTGGGGGAAACGTCAAGAACTCGGGCATGTCACGGACAATCATTAAAATCGCAAGTAAATGTGGATCAGCCTCCATTTGTTCATGGTAAAAATGTCGAAGGTGTCGGTTCTAATGTATCTTCTCCTATCTATGTGCAGAGGAACGACAAAGTAGTGGCTAGCTAATCCGGCTCAGGAAAGAAAGGCAAGAAAACTATAAAATCAAGGAGTGGCTACACAGTTTTAGTGGTGGAGGAAGATCTCAAAGTTGCTCAGATCTCGGAGATGGAAGGCCGCACTATAGTTGGGAAGTTTGTTGGCAGAAGAATGGCATCGAAAACAATAAATTTGTGGATGGAGAAGGAACAGGGCTTGATCCTAGGTTACATTCCCATCTTTCATCTACTCTCGTGCGGGTGGATAGGGGTCATATTTAGGTCGAAGGTGAATGCAGAGGTAATACTAGTTGGTCAATGGTAATGAGATTGTCATTTGTTATGCTCCAAACCATGGCACCCATTATTCAATGCCAGTGAAGAGAGTTTATCCAACACGCCAATTTGGATTAAACTTCCCAACCTGACCCTTGACTTCTGGTGGGATGCGGGGTTGAAAGAAGATCAGAATTGAACAAAATCTGAAACTTCATTTGATAATTTTGACTTCTACGATATTTCTCATCACTTTGATAAAATTTAGGTCTTGTAAATATTTGTCAATCCTTAAAATAATATCTTATAATGTTAGTGAGTCTACGTTATCAATATTACACGTGTTACATGTCCTACTCCTAAAGCCCTGTCTATACATTAGTTTTAAGAGAATGTTACTTCAACTTTATAGTGTGACGTAGATATTTCACGATCATTTTGTAATTATTGCGTGCATGGGTCATTGTATTCTTGGCCCTCGTTGTGCTCTTAGCATCCTCATGTGGGGAATGTTATAAGGGGAAAATAAGTGTATTCTTGGATTTAAAGATAAGATTTCTCTCCAAAGCTTTATCTTTAAAATTATTTTCACTTTTGAGATAATCTTTATCCTTAGTGTCCAATTATGTCACCACCTTGTACCATAAACATATACTTCAGCAATGATCGGTTATCAAGAGACAGATTCATAAATATCATGAGACAAAGCCTCAGGTGGAGCATCCTCCCTTTTCTACATATTTTTATGCATTGGGATGATTGAGAGGGCCTACCTAGGAGCACCTAGCCTTTGTGACAGCTCGTTCCCTTATATTTTGATTTGTTAGAGGATGACTCATCATCCTAAGTGGAGCACTCCCTCTCTTCGCACATGTGTTAATTTTTCTTAGACCAGCACCCGACAGTTTATTCCAAATAAAATCACTTTATTTAATAAATGCACAATTGAGTTATTTAACGAATTATCGTGGAAGCAAACAAAACGAAAACCAAACAAATTGCACACAAGATATCTGGGTAAACACCCCTGGAAAAACCCCGAAGGCAAAACCAGTTCTGTGTTTATTTTATTCAATAAAATGTGGACTCTCGTCATGGGATAATGGTGTTGATTTTTCAATAAGCTAGGCTTAAGCATGAAGTTCATTCCGTTTAGCATTTTACTTAAACCATAGACAATTTGTTGCAACAACCAAGATCACAAGAAGAAACACCATGCACAAGTACACAAGAAGTATCCTGGGAAACCCTTATGAACAAGGGAAGAAAACCCAGCCAATCCTTTGCTATATTCTTCAAGAGAAAGACCTCCACCACCATAAAGACCTAGCACACGAGAGGGTGCTCACAAACCCTAGAAGACTAGCGCCCAAGAGAGGTACGCACTTTTCCCAAGAATAAGTGTTTGTTGAAATTTCCAAACTCACACTTGTGTTGTATTTCCTCAATGGGGAATTTACCTTTATTTATATTAGACTGAACTTGTCAACAGAAGTGTCTATTGGCACAACAGGGCCGACCTCAATAACTTATAATATAATTAATAATTACCATATTAATTATCTTTTACATTAAGGTGGGGCCGACCTGTACCCTTTACATTACAAATAGGATTACAGGTAAGTCTGACTCTTGAACAATATAGGAAGGGATCTCATACACCCACTAGTGCTCAATCACTATGGGTACATCCATCTGTGCTCAGCCATAGGGATGTCCATATCTCTATCTCACTGTGTTTCACAAGAGAACCACACTCACTAGTGCTCAGCCACTAGGATCACGTTCACATGTGCTCATCTATAGGCACGTCCAACTCAGCAGATCTTCTTTCTCACTGCATTACACAGGAGAGTCATCTGGAGTTCATCATCTCAACTCTCTGCTCAGAGGAGGCTAATACATCGTTTCATTTATGTCTCAGAACGATGCACCCAGCTCATGGGTTTTCACATGTTCACCTGTGCTCAGCCACAGGCACGTCCAACTCAGCAGATCTTTTTTCTCACTGCGTTACACAGGAGAATCATCTAGAGTTCATCTCAACTGTCTGCAAGGAGGAGGCTAGCACAACATTCCAGTTCTGTCTCAAATAGGAACCACACACCCAACGCAGGGGCTCTTTCTCAGGTCTGTGTCCTAGAGGATGTCTCACGCAACTGTAATCATCAACAAATGGCCCATCTGAGGAAAATACAATGCAGCAAATAGCCTAGCCTACCAGGTTGCTATATCCCTGTTGTCGTCCTTATACACACTTGCAAACATGAGCTAAGTCCTACTCACTTAGTGTGTCCTTGGAGGCACAATGCCTAGGTTCACAGCCCACACTGTCACTTTGACTGGAACCTCTTCCGTCTAGGCTCACTCCTAGGGAAGCCAAGGGGGGTAATCCCTAGTTTCTAGTTAAGTTTTAAAGTTAAGTTCTAGGAGTTGATTTTAGTTTGTTAAGGTATGGGGGGATTCTAACCTAAGATGCTAAGGCAGCAATGCAAGATGCAAGGTTAGTATGTTAAGCAAGAATTTTCCTAGGGCAACTAAGACTAGTGCCTAAGATTGGGTAAGGGGTCAACTAAATTAAAGGGTTTTCCGTTACAAAAGAATTACAAGTTACTTACAAAAGAATAATTATTTTACAACAAGATTAGCTACAAGTGATTACAAATAAGAATGCTAGAGATACAACAAGCAAGCTAACCACTTTTAAGTATTTGTGTGCAGGATATAAGGAGATCAAAGCATCATCACATATATGAGATTATCATCAACACATCATCATCATCAACACATCATTATCATCAACATATCAACAAAGAAGATTTAGAGATTTTAAGCACAAGTGTTATAAGGATGATGAAGATTATCCACTATTAGTTACTAAACCCACAAAGTATTTAGATGTTTTAGCCCAAGGTTGGATTATTAAAGGTTTCTTAAGATTATCAAGTTTTAATTACCTTTATTAAGATTTTCACCAAAGCCTCCTCCTCCTATTGCTGAATGGTTGTTGGATGCTCAAGATAGTATAGCAACGAGGCTAACCCTAGCTGTCACAGTTAGCCCAAAACATTGAGTTTTTACGGAAAGGACACTCCTTTGTGCCGTGAGACCGTCCCCGGCCTATCACCATCCGTTGCCCTCCTCAATACCCGTTTTAGATGGTGAAGATGGTGGTCTAAGGTACCCTATTAAGTCTATTTAGTTAATATATGAATTAGGTAGACTTTTAAGTGTATTTTAGAGTGTTTTAAAGACTTTAGGACACTTTTTAAATGTGATTTAGTGCTATGGCCAAAACTTACTTCAGCTTAAAATGTGTTGCTTAAGCTTATGAAATGAAAGGCATTAACACATATAAGCTATGTGAGAGAAAATTACTTATTGCACCAATATGTAGCTTGCAAAGTAAAGAAGTAAAACCACAAGGGCACGAACAACTTGCCAACAAGATATGAAAATGAACACACTTATCTTAAGATGATTAAGAGCATTAAGATACAAGATTTAAGTGTGAGAAAGAAGATTTAAGTGTTTTGCCTACACTATCAACTTAACCATAAGAATTACTTCAAGTGTGTTGGCAAATGGCCTTAAGATTAATGCATGAGAGAAAAATATCATTCACTTAACTTATTGAAGCATTTAAACATTTAGGGTTAGATTTAAGCATGTAATGTAAAGATTAAACTTTAAGAAGCTTAAGCATGCAAATAGATCTAGCTAAGTTGATTATGCTCAATAGGCTTAAGCTAGAGATTGATTATGTGTGAGATCTAGATCTAAAATATATCAAAACATCAAGCACTTAGATCAATAACACATATTAAACCCTAACCTTACCTTTGGGGTATTCCTATCCCAATAGGTAGGCAATTATTAGACTTAGAGAATGCTTGAAAGAGAAAAGGAAAAAAGAAAGAGGAAGAAGAAAGAGAGAGAGGCAAGCAAGAGAAAGAAGAAAGAGGAAGAAGAAAGAGAGAGAGGCAAGCAAGAGAAAGAAGAAAGAGAGGCAAGCAAGCAAAAGAAGAAAGAAGCTCACTAACCCCACGTCCTAGCGTAGGAAAGTGCTTTTGAGATGAAAAACTCTAAGCTAGATCTAGATCCAAGCTCACACTAGGGAGGTAGGTCGTACCAATCCTTCTCCCAAGCTATAAGCTACTAAAATCAGCAAGAAATGAAGGAGAATAAGCACAAGAAGCTAGAGAAAGAGAAAGAGAGTTGAGAAATAGCTATCAATCCCTTTGGGGGGTCTTTGAGTGTTGTGTGGATGCCTTTGGGTAGCCAAAACCCCTCTCAACCAGATCTGAACATGCAAAAACCAACAAGGTATCCTTGCTGGAAATGCTACACACAACAAGCAAAGTGAAGAGAAACTTTTGTCTTTTTAGGACAAAAAAAAATTCTTAAGAAAAATTGATAAAATTTGATATAAATGACCCATTTTGCTAAGTTAAACTAGTTGAAATATATATGAATGTCAACAACAATAAGAAGAAGAGTAAAGGGTGAGAAAGCATGGAGTTTGTATGTGTTTCAAGGGAAAAATCTTCCTTGGTGCATTCCCAATGAAACCCTTGAAGCTAAACCTGCAAAACTTGAGAGGTGATGTGCATACAAGAGATAATATGTTGCATATACTAACAAGATGACATTTCAATCCTATCTAGCAAAGTAAGATATATAGATCTACAAACATGTGCATTGATAGATCTACCCAAGTAACATTTTACCTAAGATCCAATGTGTGCAATCACCAAACAAATTTGAACAACTTTACCTCATGTGTATGGCAAGAAAAAGCATGTGCATAACTCTTCCAATAGTCCTCCAAAGTTTTCTCTTTATTACTCAAGAAGAGGATCTTGGACAAAACTACCTTCAAAACCCTAAGAGCTAAAGAATGGAAATGATGGAACAAGAAAGAAAAAAAGAGAGAGAGAGAGAGAAGCATAACAATAGGTCAAGATATGGAGAGTTGGGAGTGAGGAAAGGGATCTATTTATACTTGGAGAGGCAAACCTACCTCTCTTGGATCAATGCCAGGTGTCCACCACCAAGCACAAGATGAGATCCCAAGGCTAGGGCACACCATCTAGGGTTTAGATCATAGATCTAGGGTGTAGAATGGTGAGGGAGGTGTTGGGATCAAGCAAAGGGTAGTGGGAGGTCTATGGGATTCGTGACAAGGGAGAGGAAGAGGCCCCAAACAATAAAAATGAATTTTCCTAGGAGATCCACAAGAGGGGGGGCATAACTCCCCTTGGAGGGCGCACCATTTGGGGGAGAGGAGAGGAATTAATGAGGGAAGGGGAGTGGAGAGGCATTAGGATGAAGCAAAGAGGTAGTGGGAGGCTAGGAAAAGCGTGCCAAGGGATAGAATAAGTCTCCCATTGATTTTTTTTTATCATTTTTTACTTTTTGGAGACTTTCTAGAAAGAAGGCACACCACTCTAGGAAAAGTGACGTTTTTGCTTTATGGCTAGTTGAGGGGGTGATGTGAGGGTTGGAAATGGTTAGGAAAGGTTAGGAAAAATATCTCTCACCTTTATCCATCTTTACATCATCCTATTAACTCATTTTTAAAAATTACAATTTTGCCATGTTTGGACTTTAGCAATTAAAATTGTTTTTTATTGACTGACTGACACTCCGGGTGGACAAACCCATAGCAAAAGTTGTCCGACTGAGCTGAAACTTGGTCCAAGAGTGTCGGAGATGCTATTCCATTTCTTTTGAGCACAAATACCCCTATCAAAAATCCAAGGACCTTGTTTTTACAATTTTTGCTCAAAAATAATTAATTAATTAAATAATTAAACCTCCAAACTTAAGGAAATTTAATTAAAAATTAATTAATTAAAAAAAACTATTGAAGACTCGACGAAATTCTGCGAAACTTTCTAAGATGTCTTGCATGGTCATTTACAATGATTCCCTACAATAGTTACCAAAAGATAAGCCCACTAGAACGTCGTTCACCACTTTGGAGGAATTATTGCAAGTGTGAGGGAAAAACTCAAGAGAAATCAATAAGGCTGAAAAGCCCAATTGATAACCTGAGGATAAAAAACCCTCAGTGAAAGGAACTCTCCCAGTGAACTGATCCCAAGGTAACTAACCTAGACATGACTCATGCAGTCCTATTACATTATTGACCCACGCAGGGGTGCGGAAATTCCTGTTACAAAAGAAGTGTTGGGGCCAAACAATGCCCTGTACAACCAAAGGTCTTCAACAAAATTGCATCTGATGATGCATCTCTTCATGGCACATGGAGTTGACCACCTATGTTGGAGAGGCGGTCAACAGCTGGCTCCACATGGGGACGTGTGTTCGATCTTCTCACTCGAGACGGAGAGCATACGAGAATCCAACACCTACAACAGAGTGCTCAACAATAACCAACATAAGAATACATATATACATGATTAAATAAATGAATGATATATGCAACATTTACAAAATGAAATAACTAGAGTACAACATCATTAATTTACAATAAATGAAATCTATAGTACAAAAAAATTTCTAAGTACATATTAACATAATGAATGAAATAATACAAAATTGAAAATACAAGGAAAAAGGGTTAGAGATACGTTACAACCATCCATGCCATGGATGAAATGATGCCACAAGTGTCTGAAACATCCTTGTCCAGGATGACTCACAGAAGACCCCTTCCCAAGTTTTATTAACTTGGAATTTTTCACTAGAAATAAACAACCAAAAATCATGCACCTTCTTCCCTTCAACCAAACACTGGAATATAAAAAGTCGTGTAAACTTTGAATCCTTTGTTGCTCATGACTGTCAAGGTGGGAGGCCAACCAATACTCATAATGATATGACATTGATAAACTAAAGTCGCCTTCCATTTCTTCATAATTCTGCATTAATTCACCTTTTGGTTGAGAGGTTGAAAAAGAACATATCACAGGAACCATCATACTGTTTTCCTCAAGCTTTTCAAAGTTATCCTTCAAAAAGATTGGTTCCTCGGGAGGAGGGTGGGGACTTGAATCATCTAGATATTCAACATTTTCAAACTCAAGTTCCTTTATTTCCTCCAAATGAATGATTGGCTCATCCATGGATTCATCCAGAATTTCCCCATGAACTTCCTCATATTTTTCATTGTCAAGCTCAAGTTCAAGGCGGTCCGGATATTCAATATAGGTTTCATCTTCTACAAGGCGAGCCTCCATGGTCGTAAGTTATTATTCATGGCTTCAAATTGTTTTGCATGGGCAAGTTGTATGGCCTCACACTATTTTGCATGGGCAATCTGCATGTTCATAATTATTTCTTTAAGCTCCTTAATGGGATCTGGTGGAGTATCTTCTTCTATGTCTGAACTAATTGTGTCCATATCTTGAAGGTTCTTTCCCTTCCATCTTTCCATAAAATCATCAACCAATTCACGTGGAAACATGCTAGCTTCATCCAAAAACCTTTTCAAGTTCAAGGATGCAGAGAACAAGCCGTGAGTTCCTTCTCAAAGAATACTTTGTCAAATTATTTTAAAGTGGAGTCGCCAGATGACCCAGCTTATCTCAGACAAACAAGAGCATCAAACAAAGCAAAAACAAGAAGGAAAACAGAAGTTAATTTATTATGTTTGGAACAAACATTGGAAATCAATGAGTGCTTCTTCTCCAAGAATTTCAAGCAGCCCACAAGGATTGTTCCTTGCGATATACTTGACAGATTTGTTCAATGGAGTTGCCACTTGGAAAGGAAGCAAACAAAAACAACAAATGCAAGTTCAAAGAATTTTTTAGTTCTTAAAAAAAATTAGTCGTTTTGACCAAGGACAGATGACTTATTCCCGGTAACGGCGCCAAAGATGTTGTCGTCCTTATACACACTTGCAAACGTGAGCTAAGTCCTGCTCACTTAGTGTGTCCTAGGAGGCACAATGCCTAGGTTCACAGCCCACGCTGTCACTTTGACCGAAACCTCTTCCATCTAGGCTCACTCCTAGGGAAGCCAAGGGGGGTAGTCCCTAGTTTCTAGTTAAGTTTTAAAGTTAAGTTCTAGGAGTTGAGTTTAGTTTGTTAAGGTTTGGGGGGATTCTAACCTAAGATGCTAAGGCAGCAATGCAAGATGCAAGGTTAGTATGTTAAGCAAGCTTTTTCCTTGGGCAACTAAGACTAGTGCCTAAGATTGGGTGAGGGGTCAACTAAATTAAAGGGTTTTCCGTTACAAAAGAATTACAAGTTACTTACAAATGAATAATTATTTTACAACAAGATTAGCTACAAGTGATTACAAATAAGAATGCTAGAGATACAACAAGCAAGCTAACCACTTTTCAGTATTTGTGTGCAGGATATAAGGAGATCAAAGCATCATCACATTTATGAGATTATCATCAACACATCATCATCATCAACACATCATTATCATCAACATATCAACAAAGAAGATTTAGAGATTTTAAGCACAAGTGTTATAAGGATGATGAAGATTATCCACTCTTAGTTATTAAACCCACAAAGTATTTAGATGTTTTAACCCAAGGTTGGATTATTAAAGGTCTCTTAAGATTATCAAGTTTTAATTACCTTTAGTAAGATTTTCACCAAAGCCTCCTCCTATTCCCAAATGGTTGTTGGATGCTCAAGATAGTATAGCAACAAGGCTAACCCTAGCTGTCACAGTCAGCCCAAAGCATTGAGTTTTTACAGAAAGGACACTCCTTTGTGCCATGAGACCGTCCCCTGCCTATCACCATCTGTTGCCCTCCTCAATACCCGTTTTAGATGGTGAAGATGGCGGTCTAAGTTACCCTATTAAGTCTATTTAGTTAATATATGAAATAGGTAGACTTTTAGGTGTATTTTAGAGTGTTTTAAAGATTTTAGGACACTTTTTAAATGTGATTTAGTGCTATGGCAAAAATTCTGAGATTTTGGAGAAGTATTCCAGAATCATTTCTCCTTTCTGCATCCTTGTACTCTTCAGTTGAGTTCTAAGATTCATCTTCTGGTTTATCTTCTTTCCTTCATATAGTCTGGTCAAGGCATCAAACATTTCTTTCAGAGTCTTCTTAGATTACACATAAGGAATCAGGTGGTCTTTGATTGAATCTGCAATGATTCTTTTGGCCCTTATTGTGTCATTTTAATGCTTTGCCTTTTCTACAGCATCGGCGGGTTCCGGTACTTCTTCGTTGACGAATGTTGCTAGGTCATTCTCTTCAAGAATGAGGTCAATCCTATACTTCCATGCACGAAATTTTTCCACTCCTTCTAACTTCTCAACAAGCTTAACGCTTGCAGACATCTTTACCTGGAGCTAGGAAAATGACCAAAAAATAAAAGTGCTCAAAATCAAAAACTGAACTTACCAGGAGGTGCGCTTGGCTGAGGCGAGTAGCCTGGTGTGTTTGGATCTGAGAAAATCCAACTTTTGCTCCTCCAAATTTGATCTATGGATTTCTGGACTGATCCTTCTGGTACCTTTGGTACTCTGGTACTTCTGGTACACTGGTTTTCTGGTACTTCTGGTACTTTGTGAAACTAGGGTTTCACTTTCCGGGAGATCCAGCCACTGAAAAGGTGTGCTGAGAGTGCCAAACTGATCCTTAGGGGAGGGCGCACTTTTCTATATGGTTTTGGGGCCGAAAAGCTTCACCATCAAAAAGCCCTAATTTTCATGTACGACAACAGTGACGTTTTTCACTTGTGAAAGATGCTTCCTTCAGCTTGGCTCTAATACCATGTTAATGTTTAAGCCATTATTATAGTTGTTTGCATTTCATTAGATAACAATAGCATAATCCAAGAT
>ML820755.1:123285-135874 GCA_009831015.1 Picea engelmannii
TGAAACTTTGTCACAAGTCTTTCTGATTCTGGCTCATCAACGCATCTAAGTATTCAACCTTCAGGGTTCCTCCACCCCAACCCTTGAGGTAGGGCAACACCATATATTAATCCTTATGGAAGGATAAAACTCCTCAAGCAATTCTTCCTTGTACAATAACAATATTCTTCACCATGCTTCAACACATTGCTTACACTTCTTTATATAGCTCTCTCTATCTCCTGGGAACCTTCGAGAGAGCCTTCTCACATTTATTATATCTAACTACCATAATGGATCTTATTTAATAATATAGTGGACCTAGTCCACCTTACATTGAATATACATAACCACATTCCCATTGGGTACCTCCCTAGGTACCCCATATTACCTCCCTAGGTGTACTACATTCCCTCCCCCTTCACATGTTTCGTCCTCGAAACACGTGAGCAAACCATACAATATGATCGGCTAAGCAATGTAGCCAATTGGTACCAAGTACAACCATCCATCCATCCTAATGACAGCTGAAAATGTTGTCCAATTGTTGCCTTGCCACCCTGATCTTGCTCCGCATCATGTCGGGGTTTCCATGTAATTGTTTCTCTAGCTTGATATCTTCCTGCAATGTTAGTCGTACTCCATGCACCTCTTGATCGGTTTCCTTTCTGGTTCCCTGCTGGTGCATAAATGTGTTGATGCTCACGCCCTTGCCTTGATCACTGTTGTTTCTCTATGTGGTGTTGATGGCAATATACAACAACTATAGGAATCTGTTCTTTTTTCTTCAAGTTTGCAACACATTGTGTCTTTGAGTCAATGACCTCCTTATCTTCCTTATTGTGTCCTTCTGTGGTTTTGCTTCATCTCCTTCTATAGACTCTGCTTCTGATTCAACTTCGGACTCGGCAACAACTTCTTTGCTGGACTCCGTGGGCCCATCTTTCTTACTAAGAGATACATCCCCTAATGTGATTTTCTTTTTCTTGTATCAAACCTTTAAAAACTTCTTTTGCACATTAATATTAATTGTGCCAACTGAGTCCATCCAAGGATATCCCAAAACAATATCCACATCATCCAAGCATAAAAATCTGAATGCAACACATATTTATCCATAGTACATACTGAGCTTCAAATCTTTAAAAATTTGAACATTTTCATTCGCAACTTGTGTGCCTTGAATATTCTTCGCAAGAACTCCCAGTCTATTAACCAACTGAATATTGATAAAAATATGTATGCAACTAGGGTTAATAGAAATAATAACATTTTCCTTATAATCCAACCATGAACCTGTAATATGGAGTTGCCATGTGAAAATAAACCCTCGGTTCTCTTTGTATCCTTATTTTTTCCATGAGACCACCTATCTAACAATATTTTTTCAAATTCTTCATTGGAGAGTGCCATCATCTCATTATAATCAAGCGATTTCCAACAAATGGCCGCATCACCTTGTAAATTGAGAGCTACCCAATGGGGCCAATTCTCTTCCCATGTATACTTTCTTTCTTTGATGAATGCTTCAATACTAGAGCCATCACATTTCCCTGTAAAATACATCTTGCTATGAAAAACACTAAAAATAGAACTACTGTTTATAAATATCTTATCATGCAAATCGTGCGGCTTTTTCCAAAAAAAACCCTGAAAAATGGTCGAACATAAAATGCTCATAACTTTACTTCCTGAACTCCGTTTCGGCCTATTTTTTTTTTAAATTGGGTATTTTGCCGAGAGGAATTCAAATATCCAATTTGTTTCTACAATTTATAAGCATAAAGTTTCAGAACTTAGTCTGAAGTGCACCGCCCCCTTTTTTTCCTATAAAAAACCTGCAAAAATAGCCAAACAATTCTTCCCTTCTTTGGCCAAAAAAAGTGCTCTGATACCAATTGTTAGGCACCTGAATAAATCTGAAAATAATCCCACAATATCAACAAGAATAAACCAAACCATTCACTGAAACACTGAACACGAGAAATAGAGAAAACCCTTGAGGTAGGGCAACACCATATATTAATCCTTGTGGAAAGATAAAACTCCTCAAGCAATTCTTGCTTGTACAATAACAATATTCTTCACGATGTTTCAATACATTGCTTACACTTCTTTATATAGCTCTCTCTATCTCCTAGGAACCTTCTAGAGAGCCTTCTCACATTTAATATATCTAACTATCATAATAGGTCTTATTTAATAATCTAGTGGACCTAGTCCACCTTACATTGAATATACATAACTACATTCCCATTGGGTACCACCCTAGGTACCCCATATTACCTCCCTAGATATACTACACAATGTTTCCATGTTAGGGAGAGGATAGTTATCCTTTTCACACTATACATTTAAGTTCCTAAAATCAACACATAATCTTATCCCTCCATTTTGTTTACTGACAACCACTAAGTTAGAAGACCATGAAGAATGTCTTGTTGGTGCAATAATTCTTGCAGCTAACATCTTTTGAAGTTCCTTTTGCACCATAGGGGCTAACTTATGATTTATCTATCTTAATGTTTTCCTAAAAGGCTTTGCATCTTGCTTGAGAGGGATGGTATGTTGAATGACATGTTCTTTATATGCCTTAAACTCATCATAAGTAAAGGCAAAAACATCCCTATAATTCTTCACAAGATTTATTAAAACTTTTCTTTCTTTTTCTTAAGTACCTTTTCCAATTTTTATCATCTTGGGATCTTGATCTATTCCAATATTTACTTCAATGTAATCACCAGGTTTTATTATCTCTTTTTTCTTTTTATGCATGTCATGTATGTCAAAGATTTGCTCTAAAGAGATGAGTCCTTTTAGAATGGGGTTTTATTGGGGCTCAGGCTCTTCCAGATATTCATGATCCTCTTCCTTGTAACCAACTCTGAAAATTATTGCAAGTTGTTCATAAATCTTAAGATTTGTTTGTCATTACTGAAGACTTGCCAATGATCTAAGTTATCTGGAATGGATGGCCTAAAAATCACTCCCATTTTACCCTGACCATTAATTAACTCATCTAATGGCTAAAATGTTGAAGTTGCAACTGCTAACTCATCTGCTTTGTTTTTTATTTCTCTTGAAATTTCGACAAGGTCTAAGGCATCAAAGAATTCCATAGTGTCCAAGATTGCATTTCTGTATTTCTTTAACCGTTCATTCTTGCAGGCAAATTTAATTTTAACTTGAAGAATTGCTAAGTCATAATCACCCTTAATATTCAGAATTTTAATTCCCATATCCTTAGCAATTCCTAATCCCAATAAAAGTGCCTTATACTCTACTACATTGTTAGTTGCTTCAAACTCTAATCTATATGGAAAGTTGAAAGATTACCAGGTTGGAGAAGTAATAACTATTCCTGCCCTTTTTCATGATTTTGAATGTGCTCCATCAAAGTTCATTTTCCAAACCTCATCAACTCTTTCTTCTTTAAATTTTTCTTTGATGGGTGCTAAAGAGTTGGATAATATTGCATTAGTTCCCATGATCCTCCATTTCATAAACCAATTCAATCATCATGTTCTTAGGATCTTCCACCTGGTACTTCTTCTCTTGTTCCCTATTAAGTCTAACAAATATGTTATCACATGTTGGGATGGTAGCATATGACAAATCCATTTAAAGGCTACCCCCCAAACTTGTAGCCCATTTCCGAGACAAGAGCATACCCCATGCATCTAGTACATCAATGACCACAACATCCATTAATACTACAATATCTGGGTAGATTGCTAAATGTACTTGAAGATCTTTTATTAACCCATGGACCTTGATCTCTCTTGAATCCATGGCACAAACATTATGATAAGGTCTTGAGATCCTCAAGTTTAACTGCTCCATGACATTCTGAGTCATGACATTGGATGAAGCCCTTGAATCTAACATATAGTTTTGAAGAAGAAGATCATTAACTAACAATGAGATGAAGAAATGTTGATGACTTTCATTCCCCCTACTCTAATCCATACCTTGCAATATGACAAGTGCATCTTCATTTATTTCTTTATGTTTTTCAACACTTTTCTCTGTAGGACCTTCGATGGCTCTTCGCAGCTTTTCCTTTTGAGAGGGAATTCTTATAAGCTCTGCCACTGGAACCAAGACTTTAGCATTTGACATCCAACCACCCAAGTCAATTTTCAATTCAGATGTTGGAGGACTGATGGCTTTGGGAATGTTTTGATAAGACTTAGTTGGATTCTCATTCCTTTTCCATTGATATGTCACTCCTTTATACTTTGCCATTTCAAGGATCTCCTCTGGTGTGGGTTTTTCACCATATAGCTTAGTCACATTGTCATATGCCTCAATTACGTTATTTGAATTCTCACTTATTTCAATGGTTTGCATCCAATAATCCATTGAGATTAGATGTGTTTTTCCCACTACAATAATGTGATTTGAATACCCCACATAATTATTTTCCCCTGCATGTCCTTCCTCATTTATCTGGCGAAATCTAGGACAAGTAGACTCTTCATGGAAATCATTACAATCTCTACAAAAAGGAGGAGCCTCTATGCTCCACCAAATTTGTGGCTTCTAGTTGATTAGGAGGCCTTTGATCTTGGGGAGGACCCTTTCTTTGCCATCTTTCATTTGTCCTAGGCTGAAATCTATTAGCTTGTGATCTCTCCAAGGCGATCAAGGGATTTTGCGTGGCATTCAATTGACTTGCATGGTTGGCTTCCATGGCTTTGATTACTTCTGTTAATTCTTTCAAGGGGTCACTAGAAGATTCCTTACTGTATGTGCTCACTGCTTTTCCCTTAGGCTATTGTTGTTTTGAAGCACTACCCCTTGTGAAACCCACTAGATTTGATCTTCTTGAGGCTTGCATATTCTTCGTATTCTAGGAATAAAAAGATTTATCCCCGGCAACGGCGACAAAAATGTTGCCGCCTAATCCGCACCTCAAGTCACGTACAAGAAATCATCAATCCACTGGGTGCGGCCTTGGGGGCGAGTCTCGAGTCTTCGATGATTGATATACTACTTCACATCTTATACATCTTATATATCAGTTTTATTTTCATATTTATGTAGCAATGTGTTTGTTTGATGTTGTTGTTGCTTTAGATGTTCAAAAAATTGAAAAAAAATTGATTATATTTGTATTTTTTTAAGTTTCCCTATAATTTCCCCAATATTGTCAATAATTTATTTTCCGGACCCCCAATGATAAATTCCTAATAACCATAAATTTAACATTGATTAGAACTAAAATTTTATAATTAGTTTGCAAAGACAACAACATGAACTCTTCTTAAAGGGACACTAATCCTAGTAAAGAGGCCAAAGAAACAACTTAGAAGATTGAGGTGTTAATAATACAAGAGACCAACCAAAAATAATGTAACAGGGGCCTACTTAAAGTTCAAATAAAAAAAGATCTAGCAAGTTACCTACCAAAAAATTGGTATCGGCGTAAACCTACAAAAATCCCTTCTTTTGCCAGCCTGCGATATGTGCTTATTTCCTCTATTGTCGGTTCATATTTATAATACCCATTTTGGTTCTTTTCATTTTGCTCTACTTGGTCTTGAAGCAATTCTTCAACAAAGTGGACTTGCAAGACGTTTGAATCACCTAAAACTCTTTGCAAATGAGTTCCTGTATTTGCCAAAGATGGGCCCTGAGTGACAAAAGCAAAAAGAAAAAACAAATATTAAATAGCAACCTATTTTCAATTCAATTTCTTTTAGCAAAAGTAAAATCTATTGTTCTAATAACTCTATCTTTGAAATGTCCAAATGTTTTTAATAACATTTCACTGTATGAAAACTACTTTCCATATAACCATTTAAAATTAGTAAAACTCTTATCAAATAAGTCCACACAATGTGTGCAATTAGTCGAATCAACTATTTGATGTAACAACCCTGCATATAAGTACAATAGATGTAAAACACGATTCACAAACTACCAAACCTCTAGGATTCTATATTATAACTAGGGTAGACCATTATAGAGTAAAACTAATTAAGAGATTGACCATACTTTTATTATATGAAAGGGCTTGAAAAAATTTATTATTTCAATATGAATTGGCACATAATGCTTGGAGATAGATCCCAACTAAACCTGCGTTATGAAATCAATTTCAACTACAACATGTATAACTGATTTGATAATCAACCATGAGTATTAGTGTTATTTACAAGCACGAAAATGTCACAATAACAACAATAATGCCTATCAAAAGAATCAAACTCTTCATGCCCTTAGGTCAAGATAGTTAGATATAGATTCTCGAATAGAGCATGTTTTATAAAGTTGCAATATAATACACAAACCCCACAAACACAAGGATGTGTGTGTGTGTGTTTCACCATGAGGAGGATATCGGGTCTTGGAGGAGGAATGGTGAGGCGGCTGAGGGAGGAAAGAAATCTCTTTATAATGAGGATCTTTCCAAGGAGGAAGACTTTGGAAAAAGCAATAAGAAAAGGTATATTCAAGTTTTTTACAGTAGTGTTACCTAACGAACTAGCACCTTTAGATTAAAGTCCAAATGATTGCTAAGGCTATGACAAGGACGCTCATGGTGATGTGAAGAGCTAGCTTAGCAAAACATTGTTTTTATAGCATAGAAAGTGAATGGGGTGATGGAGGACAAGTGAATAGTGCCTATCCAATATTTGTTAAAATGGAGTCAAAAGATAAGCTAAAGAAAGCAAGTTTATGAATGGATAAGACAAATGAAGTTGCTACACATGCCAAGATAAGCCTTTGTAATGATCCCAAGCCATTATGCCAAGATCATCATAGTTTTGGGTGTCTTTTAAAACTTTTCCGGTTGTGGCATTTCGTCAAACACTTGGCTGATGTACTTGCTTATATGTGTTTACTTGCGGGTTGGCCTCTTGATTTAGGCCTTACGGTTTACTAATGACTTTTAATATATGATTGCAGCAATAAACAAGAAGATGCAATCACAGAACATACCTCAACCATATGCAATATGATAGACAAGCCAAAACATCTCAAATATGCTTTTATTCATGAAATAGAGAAACCTGCTACAATGAAGATGTCGATCTGAAATGCTCAACAGATGGCTAAGAAGATAGACAATAGAGTTGCTATAAAATGCTCCAGGAAGATACTATAAGCCTCCAAAGGTTGGATAATATATGAAGACCAATGCCAAGGTAGATCTGGGCCGTATGAAGTGCCAAGCCCCCACTGAAAGATGCCACGTCCTGCTGGAACTATCAACCCCTACAATTTCGGCCCTACTGTAAAAGACCTCCAAATGCTACGCTGAAGATGCCGAACTGTAGATCGGGATGAGTGGAAACCTCTCCTGAAATCTCAAACCAAAATACCAAGGGAAACTCCTCCAAATGCTAAATCCTCAAATTGAGTTGCGCCCTCCTTACACTGTCAAACCCTACAATTTCGGCCCTGATGAAGGAGGCCTCCAAATGAGCCCAAACTTGGCCAAATGATAGATCGGGGTGATAGGATCCCCCTCCTGGAGTACCAGGCCAAAATGCTATGGATAACTCCTCCAAACCGAATAGATATGAATCTCAAAAATGCCCTCCTTCTCTCCAATTCGTCCCACTGCTCTAGGAAATAATCTGAACCATAAAACTCTCTCAAGAGGCACTAGAAGTCATGGCTAAGGCCCTGCAAGTAAAACCCAAATGCTCAAATGTCCAAGAGATCCCTCAAACTCTTACAACGAACCTTCCTTCAATAAATGGTGCGCCCTCCTTGCTGGAAACCCCCAATGGTGTGCCCTCCTTCTCTTCCTGTGCATGTGGTTGGTGTAGAACCCTCCTGCACTGAGTAGATTTGGAACTAGAATGGTGTGGGAGCGTATTGCATCTCCGAGACCAAGCTTGGGACAAGCTAGGTGGAATCTTTCACCACCGAATCGTTCTCTAGGGTTTGTTAAGTCAAAACCCTCAAAACCCCCAATGTTGGGCTTACTAGCTAGAAGCCAGATATGAAAATATGATCATACATGAATTAATGAGTAGAGGCCCTTGCCTTTCCTTTATACTTTTTTGGCTCACCTTGTCCCTCCAAAGTGACTTTCATTTTATTAATATTTAATTAATTAATTAACCTTTTTACCTCTCAAAAGCTCCTTATCTCTCCTTGTGGCTTCCCTGGCCACTAAAAGTCACTTCTAGCCATCCCATCCTGTAGTGTTGCTCCGCCCAATTCCAATGAGCTATTACACTGAGAGGTTCCTCCAAGTAATGTGCCCAAAATGACCTCTTCAGTGAATTTCATTGACTTATAGCTCAAAATAGTCAAAATCATGGAAATCATCGGAATGCAATGGAACCAAAGCCAACCTGTGCGGAATGGCTCATAATGATGAGATATGATT
Source organism: Picea engelmannii (assembly GCA_009831015.1). Classification (NCBI taxonomy): domain Eukaryota; kingdom Viridiplantae; phylum Streptophyta; class Pinopsida; order Pinales; family Pinaceae; genus Picea; species Picea engelmannii. The sequence continues at coordinate 131,621 of ML820755.1, forward strand.
AGAAATGCCACATGGACCTCACAATGCCTCTCAATAACCCCTGTACTCACTATAACACCCATCTGGCTACTTTGGTCATCATAAACCTCTGCACTGTGATGATGTCCCAAAGTGGGGACATTACAGCCTTAACATGCTATTAGAAGATGTAGAAATGAACTTGGAGGGGGCCTTAAAGATGCCACACCCAAACTACACTATGAGGATTTGTCCTATAATGAAGTGTTAACCCTACAAAAACACCCGAAAGATGATAGATGTAAGATAAGACATTAAAAAATAAGACATCAAAAGAGATTGTGAGGAACATAATTCTCACATTAAACCCTTCCAAATATGGTAAATATACACTACTTATGGCCTCTCATAACAAGCTCTTTCCCACTAACTTCTAACATATCAACAACAATTATAAACACAATATAAGCTCCATTATGTCCTCCAAAAGATATACAACAAAGCTCCAAGAGGAGGCAGAAATCCTCCCAAATCCAACCATGATAGCTAATGGAGGAAGCTACTCTTAAAATAGAGTCTAGTTCCATCTTCTTTTACAACAAAATAATAATTTTTTTCTTAGATCCACTAATCTCTCCAAGAAATACAATAAAATAACCTATTCAACAACTTCATTAGTAAATGTAGCAACGATTTGTTGAGATCCACTTTATTCTCCAAGAAGAATCAATAAACTATGAAAGGAAAACAATACAATAATGGTCTCATATAACCAACTCCATGCGGAGACGAGGGTTTCTGCAGCACATGGGCTAGAGTTTCTACGACTCATGCCACTTCTGATTTTGTCTTGTTTGTGAGTATAGTTTCTAGAATATGCTACTAAGCATCGATGAGGAGTTACTAGATTACAGTGAGAATGATGAGTGGGATTCCCATAAGATCTTCCAATTAGACTAGTATCGAGAAGTACTTCAATGTGTTGGGGCTTACTCAGCAAAGGTATGATGTCCTTTTGGTGGATTCAGTGAAGACACTTGGTGTGAAGCAAAAGGGTCGGTGCTCTGTTGGCATTCAAACCAATCTCGAGCAAGAGCATAGGTCTTTGCGCTTGTCTAGTCCTGCTATATCTCTTGAGGACTCATTGACCAAGGCCCATCTTGGTTTTGATGGATATTTAGTTAGTCGTAGTGAGGTTGTTGCGGATGGGTCCATAGATCCTCTCACTGTTGCCACGTTGAAGGATGTAGTAAATGATGTAGATATCTCTCTTGGCGGTGATAAGCCATCAACTCAGCTTCCAACAATAGACCTTAACTACACCTACATTGAGGACTCGAAGATTTGTAATGCAAAAGAGTTGCATCCATCAAACCCACCGATGTTGGGTTCTGGGTTGGTGGGGGCGCATTTGGATTTCGTTCATATGCATGGAAATGCCTATTCACAGGATTTTGAGTAGAAGGTCAAAAAATAGAGGAAAGTCTTAAAAAATCGTTGAGGTGGCCTCTCACTAGTAGTTGGAAAAGAAGTTGGCCTAGATCAAACGTTGGATCTAGCTGATACGTCTTTGGTTGGTAAATTTGTGGGTCATAGGGTTTCCTTGGAGGTTTTAAGGGATTGGATTGGGAAAACTCGGGCCCCAAAACTCGAATATAATCCAGTCTATCATATTCTAGCCAAAGGTTGGTGCGGGTTTGTGTTTCAATCAAAATCGGATGCGGTCATGATCCTAAAGGGAACCTGGTTTCTTGATTCTTCTCCATTGTCTCTGAAACCGTGGCATCCTTTGTTCGATGCCTCCTCGGAAACATTAGCAAAATCTCTGGTTTGGGTAAAAAATTCATGGTCTTCCAATAGAATTTTGGTCAACACCTGCCATTAAGGCCATTTAATTGGTAAGTCCAATATGTTATTTCCTCCTTTGGGTTGTTTGTAATATCCCCACTTTGGGACACCATTATATTACAAAGTGTTATGATGACCAGGGTAGCCAGATGGAGGTTATAGCGAGTACAAGAGCTATTGAGGGGTTCTTTGGGGTCCGACTTGTATCCATCATCTTATTTCATCATCATGATCCATTCCGCACAACTTGGCTTTGGTTTCATTGCATTCCGACAATTTCCGTGATTTTGAGTTATTTTGGGTTATATGTTAATTAAATTCACTAAGAAGGTCATATTGGGCATAATACTTGGAGGAACCTCTTAGTGTAATAGCTCATTAGAATCGGGAGGAATAGCACTACAGGATAGGATGATGAGAAGTGACTTTCAGTGGCCAAGGAAGCCACAAAGAGGGATAAACTACTTTTTAGAGGTAAAATGGTTAATTAATTAATTAAAGTGATTTAATTAATTAATTAATAATTAAATAAAGAAAAAGTCACTTTGGAGAGACAAGGTGAGCATGGAGGATAAAAGAGAGATAGGGGCCTCTACTCTCTCATGATGTTGTTTATCATTTTGATACCTGGCTTCTTTCTAGTGAGCCCATGCACTTGGGGGTTTTGAGGGTTTTGACTTAAGAAACCCTAGAGATTAGCTCGGTGGTGAAAGATCCCACCCAACCTGGTCCAAGCTTGGTCACGGAGGCAAAAGATTCCTCCCTCACCATTCTACATCAGATCCATTCAGTTACAGAGGGTTTCCACATCAGCCACAGGTTCAGAGAGAGCTAGGGCGCAGCTTCAAGAGGGTTTCCAGCAGGAGGGAGCACCATCTTGAGGAAAAGAGTTTGTTCCAGGGATAGGAGAAGGATTTGGAGCAAACAGACTTTTGGGTATTACTCGTATGGCCTAGGGCGCCATTTCTAGCATGTTCCAGAGGATGTTTCTCTATTATCTTATTCATTGGAGCTCAGTACATGATCAGAGACAGGAGGGCGCACCACTGATTAAGGATCCAGTCATTTGGAGGGTCAGATCTCTATCATTCAACTCGAGACTCTACCAAGTGGTTTCCAGTGGCACGATCTACAGTTTGATATCTTTTCTAGAGGGTTTGGAGGACATCTTCATAGAGGTTGAATTCTTGGTCTTCTAGAGCCAGGAGGGCGCACTGCAGATAGATGATTCAATCATCTGGAGGGTCAGATCTCCATCATTCAGTCTGAGACTCTACTAGGGGGTTTCCCTTGGCCCGATCTAAAGTTTGGCACCTTTCTCAAGGGATTCGGCAACTTACTTCTTGGAGGTCGAATTCTTGGTTTGCTTCAGCTAGTGAGGGGTGCATTGTGCTAGGAAGATCTTCATATTTCAGTTGGGTTATGAGTTGGTTCATCTGGGTTTTGGAATATAGCTTGGAGAGGCTTTTGGAAGCTTGAATCGTCTTCTATCTTGTATTTTGGAGACCAGACACTCTACTATCTTATATGTATTCTAGACCTGCCCCATTTTGTATGAGAACAACCATTGTTATGAATAAAATCAGATCTGAGGTATTTTTGGTTATCTCTTGTGTTGTGAATCTTGCATCTTGTTGAGGTATGTTCCATTGCTATATCTATTTTGATTATTGTTGCAAACACACATAAAACCCATCAGTATAAACCCTAGAGCAACTCATGAGACTTAAAATCTGCAAAGTGTTTGACGAAATGCCACAACCAGAAAACACATAAAAATTCATGAAAAACGCAATGTTCTTGGCATCTTGGCTTGGGAACATTACAGTGGTATCAGAGCGTTGATCCTCCTAGCCAGTGGGGATTAGCGCATGCAGAAATACAGTAGAGATGGATATGTTGGACTTTGCTAGAGAGATTGTATTCTGTGAAAGGGAATATTACGCCCTTAGTGAGGGATTTAGGGCTCAATTAACATTCTAACAGTTTGTATCCACAAAAAATCATACGTGGAGCAAAGTTGAGGTTACACATTGGGTCAACATAGCAGAGGAAAACAGAGCTAGAGAAGCTAGATGGAGGGAAGCACAGTTTAACCCTATGTTGGAAATACTAGAACAACTGAGAGGGGGGGGTGAATCAGTTGTTTATAAGCTTAAACAATTTTATGCTTTTTAAATACTTATTAAGATTTCTTCATGAGTCATCAACCAATCATACAGCATATGGACAGTAAGAGTAAAGATCATCAGTCACACATAAAATACACACAGAGACAGATTTTCACGAGGAAACCCATAAAGGAAGAAAACCTCTTCTTCTTCGAAATGATAGGCAGTCTTTTTCTGTTCTGTACATCATTTACAATTGAGCACCAACTCAATGTGAGGCTGCTACCTCTGTTTTACAAGCTGCAACTTGTTTGAGAGCTCCAACTCTCTGAATTCT
>ML820756.1:40990-54973 GCA_009831015.1 Picea engelmannii
TCTGGGATTGAATGAAAACAAATATTTAGGATTTTGCAGAAAATTGTGACATTTTTCAAAGAAACATGGGAGAGACTATGAAGATATCAAGGGCATTGCAACCTATAACAATCCCAACATATATTTTGACAAGATTTTCAATGTATTTTATCGTGGGACTCCCAAAAGTAGAAAACAAATAAATCATCATGGACCATGGTAGTGGTTGACCGTCTTTCAAAAGATGATGATTTCTATTCCCTAGCTCATCCTTTCATTGCTTCCTCATTCACTCACCCCTTCATGGATGAAATATTTAAGCTAAAGGGTATTCCCACTTCCATTATCTCAGATTGGGACCCCACATTCACCAACAAAATTTTGGAGAAGATATTTAAACTTCAAGGTACATAGATAAATATGAGAATTGCATATCATTGTCAAAATGATGGTCAAACAAAAGTCATCAACAAGTGCATATAAACCTATTTGGGATGATTAGATTATGAAAATACACACTAATGGGAACAATTCCTTCCCCTTGTTTAAGTGGTACAATACAACTTATCATGGAGCTACGAAAATGACCCGATATGTTTATGGCCAAAACGCCCTTCACTCGCATCATATGTATCATGCACCTCCAAGGTTCATGTAATAGATAGAAATCTCCACAATAGAGAAGACAATATCCATATCCTCAAGGACAACTTGGTCATGGCCCCAAATCGAATAAAACAACAACATGAACAACATAGAATTGACCATTATTTTTCCATATGGGATCAAGTGTTTCTTCTCTTGCAACCTTATAATCAAACATCACTCAAAGATAAATTTCACCATAAGCTAGATCCTAAGTTCTATGGTTCTTATCAGATCATACAACGCATTGGTTAGGTCACCTACAAGTTGTCTCTCCTATCCCACTGCAAGATTGATAGTCTTTCATGTGTCATGTTTGAAGAAAGTTGTGGGATCAACTTGCAAAGAGAAAACTGTCCCATAAGAACTTGATGAAGAAGGCCCAATTTATCTATAGCTAGAAGAAATATTGGATACCATAGAGTGTCAGTTGCACAAGTGCATAATCAGAGAAGTATTGATCAAGTTGAAAGATATGCAACCAGATGATTCCACATTGGAACCAAAAATGATTCTAAAACAATTTTCTCACCTTCAACCTTGAGGAAAACACTTATTTCAAAGGGGGAGAGCATGCTATGGTCCTACCCTAATAGGAGGTCCTGCCCAAATTAGTTAGTTAGCGTTCATTATCAATGGACCCATAGTTAGTTAAGATCCTCTCTCTCTCTCTCTCTCTCTCTATATATATATATATATATATATAGAGAGAGAGAGAGAGAGAGAGAGAGAGAGAGAGAGAGAGAGAGAGAGAGAAGGTTATGTAATGTTTTCTCAAGAATTGTTATTGTATTTGGAGCATTTCTCTTGGAGGTTTCCCCCTTGAATACACAAGCAAGCATAGCTCTTTATTTGTAATTATGAAAGAGATGTTTATTTCTTATGGTTTGTGTCTCTTTTATCTTGTATTCTTTGTTTTTTCACTACATTTTATGAGATTACTCTCGATTTTTGGGGTTAAGTAGACTAGAAAATACATACACGTTTTATTTCATCTATAACTTTACAATCTAAAAGTAAATGAAAAATTTCTTGATTGTGCTAAGACACTTGTATCTGACACTAATGCAAGGCCTTGTAATTTCAAAGATATAATGAACTTCATAATTCAATAAATAATTAAAGTTATCATAAATATTGAAAAAATATCCCTACATAAGAACAATGTGTTCTCTACAATTCTATTGTTTTTTTCAAGGAAAATCTATCATTTAGTTACTCACCACCTATGCTAATGGGAGCATATGCATTATATTTTCCATGGAAAATAACATAATACTGTTATAAAAACTAGAATCTCACATATTCATACACAAATTCTATAAATAAAAATTATATATTCAAGAAGTTAATTTGATTTCCTACATTTAATACTTTTACACCATATTCAAATTGATTGTGAAAGTACCTTGAATCATCCATTCAAATTAACATATTTCTATTTTCTATTTTTGAATTTCTGCTTATATTTCAATATGAGAGACCATAATTATCTTGCAACCACCATAAAAGATATGGTCTTCTATGCTTTCTTTAAAACAAACCAATGCTTATAGAAAATAATGAAAAAGTCTTTATTTTTTTTGCGCAAAGCATGAGCTCTACTCTCTAATTTTTTAGCACAGGATATTTTGTTTATGTTTTTTAACTAGATTAAGTTATTTGTTCTTAAGGAATATCAAAAAATGAAGCTATGTATTTTTTTAACTTCCCAAAAACATACCTATAACTTCAAATCCATGGCATAATGCATAATAGATATCGTAGCAGGTCTAAAAAAACAAATCATATTAGTTTATCATTGTAATAGATAGAGTATCTATGACTATTCAAATAGCTGCAAAAGGGGGAAATATGTGAGCCAAGTATCCTTCCACATCACATCCTTTCCCTTTCTCACAACACTCCGTCAGAGTTGATTAAGGTTTTTTTTTCAAGCTATGTGGATTCTTACAAATCTTTATCTTCCCAATAAATACTATACTATTTAATGTTTTAACTAGAATATTCTTGTAACGTTTTTTCGAATATCTTCGTGGTATCTAATAAAGTTCAGAGAGGAAGAAACAAACAATAAACGAGAACAAAGGTTCCCATGTAAATATTAAATAAATTACATAGATTACATATGGTTCCAGCAGATATTTGAGAAACATTAGAAAACAAAACATAATTTAATGTTAAGTGAAGTCTAACTACAACTAAATACGTCAACTCGTAAACACGAGAAACATTAGAAAAAAAAACATAATTTAATGTTAAGTGAAGTCTAACTACAACTAAATACGTCAACTGGTAAACACGACAACTGGCATATAAAAAAACAATGAGTTATAAATAGGGAGATTGCTCTAACACTCTCCCTCAATATCATTTGTTACATTCATTATCACTTACAATGCTTAAGTGTTGTTTTTTAAATTCAAATAACACTTTTCTAAGTGGTTTAGTAAAAATGTAAAAATGTCTGCTAGATGATCTTTTGATCCACAAAAATGAAGATAAGTATCACCATTATTGACAAGATTTCAAATTAAGTGAAACCAAGTGTCAATGTTCTTTCTTTTCTTATGAAACAAATGATTCTTCGATAATGCAATGGTTGAGTTGTTATCAAAGAAAATAGGAGTTGGATCCTTTTCTATATGTGCCAAATCTTTCAATAGTGTTCTCATCCATACAACTTGGAAAGATGATGAAGTCGCAGAAACATATTATGCCTCTTCTAAAGATATTGCAACTATGAGTTGTTTCCTTGATTCTAATGAAATCAGATTGATACCTAGATGAAAATCATAACTAGATATTATTTTTCTATCATCTAAAATTCCAGCAAAATCCCTATATGTGTAGCCTGCAAGTGAAAAATCTTGAGAATTTTTATACCACAAACCATAGTTGATTGTCCCTGCAACATACCTTAGAATTGTTTTTCCTAATTTCGAGTGAGAATTCTTGGGGGATTCCATAAAATTGAAAACAAAACTTGATGCAAAAATAATATTGTAGTAAGGTACGTGAGACTACCTACCATCCTCTTATATAAAGTAGAATCGAATGTTGATCCTTCATCTTGTTTTCTCAATTTTTCTCCTAGTGCAATAGGAGTTTCACCTGGCTTACATTTATCTATTCTAAATATTTTTATAATGTTTGTAGCATACCTTTTCCAATAGAAAAAAATACCTTGGGCAGATTGCTCAACCTCAATTCCCAAAAAATATTCATGAGTCCAAGATCAGTGATCTCAAACTTTGTTTTCATGGTAGATTTTAACTCTTCTAACATCATATTGTTTGTATAAATCATATCATCAACATAAAGGAAAACATTGATAATTTTAACTTCATGATCTAATTTTGTATATATATTTGGCTCATTGTTGCTCCTATTGAATCCGCCATTTTTCAGATAAGAGTCAATTCCACTGTACCAATCTCTTGGAGATTAATTCAATCCATACAGGGGTTTATTCAAATTATATACTTTATCCTCTTGTCCCTTGACCTGAAAACCAAGTCTCTATCAACATACACTTGCAAAATTCCATTCAAAAAAGTTGACTTTATATCTAACTAGTAGATTTTCCATTTATTTCGAGCTGCAATAGCTAAAATGGTCCTTAATCTATCTAACATTGCTATAGGAGAAAAGGTTTCACCATAATCTATCCGAGGTTGTTAAGAGAAACCTTTGGAAACCAACCTTTTCTTATGCTTCTCTATGTTTCCCTTTTAATTTAGATTTGTTTTGTACACCCACCTCACACCTATGTTGGATTTGTCTACTAGAATATCAACAAGATCAACAAGATCCCAAGTCTTGTTATTGTAACGTAGTCAACCACCCACATGCCTACTTAAAAAACAAACTTCAAAATTGATTGTGAATTCTGTTAATATTTGATTAATAAAGAAACATGAAAGACTCACATACAATAATAGATATTCATACCACAACATAAAATAAATGAATAGTATTCCATGCACAACAATAACCAGTAAGCATCCATATTATAAATACGAATTTCATAGATGATAATTAATACACAACGGAAATAAATATACCAAAAAAAAAAACCATGACAGAGATCACTTATCTTAAAAAAATTCAATCACCATCTAGGTGCAGACCAAGGACATTCTACCCAACCATAGATATCGTTATTCCAAGTCTCAACAATAATGTCACCCCTGAGCCACGACTATCAATCCACAAGGACGGGTTCCACAATGGCACAGAACTTCCCAAACAAGTGATCGCTTAAGCTCTCACAAGTTTCTCAACATACATCGATACAATGTACACCAACTCTCTTCGCACCTCATTCCACAACATCAATACAATGTACACCAACTCTCTTCAATACAATGTACACCAACTCTCTTCGCACCTCCTTTCACAACACAAAATTAAGCAAAAATAAGAAATAGTATTTTTTTTTTTTTTTACCATATTTGAGAATTCACAAATCCATTAACCTTCCATACATATTTTGTCTTCTATTATTATTATTATCACTGTTATATTTATTTCAACTAAAAAGAACAAGGATATCCTTGCTTGCGAATTTCACTCTTTATACCAAGAAGAAAAGTATTTTAACTATACAATATACACCACCATTTCGCTAAGGACTACAAGACGTTTAGTGCCAACCTTTAATTTATTTAAATACAATTTTCTTAAACTAATCTAAAAGGAGTAGCATTTACAAAACTAGTGGAGAGACACTAATTATCTTATATGCTTACAAACTTCGTAAGTACTTCAAACGTCAAAATCAAAAAACATTTGTGAACATTATTTACACCGTTGTAATTTATATTCCTCTAAAACCTTAATGTCAAATACTAAGGCTAGACAAGAAGTGCACTATATAAGTGATAATTATCAAGCTACATCACTAAGTCTAGCATTCCTTTATGGGGAAGTACAAAGTATGAGTATAACTATTCCTTGATGGGTAATGAATGATTACATAATTTAAGACAACAATTTTCAACGAAATAATGAGATAAACGATTAATTGATTTAAGGTGTCATATGCATTTGAATTAATAAATATACCACACACTACCGGATGCACAAATTATAAATACAACTTCAAGGGTCTACGAATAATGAGTTCATATAGAATTTAACAATGTAGTATCTTGAAATTTAACATACCTAAACTTGCCATCATTTATATTACTCATTTTGTGCATTCAAAAATAAACAGAATACATACGCGGGAGAGGGTTTGACACTCCAGGTAAGAATTAAACGCTCACTTCCTTTCTATAAACATGAGGTCCATCTAGTTATGAAAGGGTTAACGCTTCTTATCAACAACACTAGTATTGTATGAGATCAAAATCAAACAACACCCCTTACCATAAATAGCAAGTCAAGTACATAGTTTATAGGTAATGATTAGGAATAAGCACTATTGAAAATTAGAACAACGATAATAATTAAAGTTTCAAGAAGTTGGAGAATATTTTTACAATGGAGAAACTCATGGATTATTTTAGGGGTTAAATTTTGCTGATGGGTTAATTTTCCATGGTTTTTCCAAAAACTAGATTTGTTAATTTAAAAATTATTTGCCCAAATTATATAGGATAAAATTATTTTACCTTAAAAATCACCAAAATTTTATAAAAACTATATAAAATACTTAGAAATTTGAATATTTTAAAAAAAATATCGCTAAACATTTATAGTTGACATATGAAGGATTAGTAATATTCACCAAAATTTCTACATTTTAAAATAAATTTCCATCTTTAAAATCATCCCTGGAGAAAATGGCTACAAAAAAGACCTTAGTCCATACCTATATAGCTATACCCGTAATTTATACAGCTTCCAAATCTTTACTCAAATAATTAAATAGCTTTAGCATTTAAGTAAAAATCAAGTCTCCTATTCACCAAGTATCGGAACTTCCTATTAAAACTAGAAGTGAACGCAAAACGGAAATGAAACCACTAGGGAGCAATCAACCGTAACGCATAAATCTACTAAAAAGGAGATACCCGTTGGCCTGATGCTAAATGGAAACGCTTGAAGGTGATAATTAATATCATTTAATTATGCACAATCACTCCTCGCCCACATATTACTCAGTTCCAGGGCTGCAGTATTATTATGACAGTGAAGGATTTTAGACCCTATCCCATGCGATTCAAACATCGGCAGCCAATTGGCTCAGCATTACACATATAACAATGCCCAGTAAATAAACACCAAGCTAAGAAGGAGCTCACCTCAACCACTTCACCCTACCTGTCGATGGGATGGATAGGCCCAATTTTTTTTTTTAAGAAAACACTGTAAGGGATGCATCCATACGGGTTACTAGTGGCACACAGAAGAACACACAGTCTCGTACTCCACAAGGTCACCCTATCACCTTCTATGCAAGGAATAAATAAACTCATCCTCACAATACAATAGTCAAGGGTGACACAACGTATAACTAAAAAGAGAGAAACTACAAGCCCCAACTATTATTTCATGAAAGAAAAAGATAAATAAAAAGACGCAAGGGTGATGATTAAAATCAGATAACAAATCAACACGAATAGGACGGAAGGGCTCAAAGAACAAAATAAACTTTCAATAGGAAAATGTGTGTACCGGGAACATGGCACAACAAGGAGAAAGTATTTCAGTTAAAAGAACAAGTTAAATTATAAGTATATCCTTCCTAACTCCTACCAATAAACATTCTTCAACAGATCTGCAACTCAGATCCATGGAAACATGCTCGAATTAAATTGGAACAAAGTCTCTCTTTATTATATATATTTTTAAGGTAGCACCGATTATTGCGACACTAATACAATGTCCAAAATTAATAGATCAATATTTTTTTGCAACAAGATCAAACAAATTAAATTCTCTTTGGGAACACGATCGAATCATATCTCTAATACGACGCAATGCGTCTAATTCGTATGCTGAGAGTGGATTATCTTCTCAGCATGAAGAAATAGGTTCTCGTTAAATATCAGCTGAGCTAGTAAAAATTCTTCGCCAATGAAGCAACTGAAACGATAAACGATTCAACAGGGAATTAACACCATTGTCTAATTAGAAGAGAAGTAGAATTTTTACCGAAATGAGAAGGATTACAGCTAATCCGCTTTCGTTCAGAGAAATTCCAACTCAATTCAATTTATTTTATAGAATGGTTATGCAAGAAATAATCAAAATTTTGAAATCAATAAGATTCTGATATTGAAATAAACTTAGTTACAGTAAGTCTCTACAATCAAATAATTATCGATTCTTATATACATATGATCTTAAATTTTCAGCTTGCCCACGTTTTCCTTTTTTTTCGCTTGCCAATCCAAAAACGCACATGAGCCGACATTGGACATGCTTGCTAATCCAAGAACTTCACTGATACCCCTCTCTCTCGCAAGGAGAGACTCCCACCTTTTGCATCCCAACACTCCACAAGTAAACTAGTAGATAAAAATTTATGCAGTATAACATTCATCTAATACAATAGGATAAATTCTCTCTTTCTCACCATTTCTTTTATAGGAAAAAGAATTGAAATGACTCTCATGCACAATTAAACAAGTTTAAATAATTAAATTAAGGATTATTCACACACAACACATGTCATACTCTCCCCCATTTATGTTAAATCATTAAGTATTTTTTCTCACACGTTCTTATTTTCACTCCTAGTTTTAGCTTAGTTCCCCAATCCCTCATTTATTATATCCCCTAGCTAAAATTTAGTTTGAGTTTGATTAAGAGTCTTCTTTTAGTTAGAACTTAGTGGTTGATTGAATTATGATACTAACTCTATGTTGACCACCTATTCTCTCATTAATTGAATTTCTTTAAATTAAAAATTCTTTTTTTTTAATTGCATCCACACATGTGCAACAACCCAAATTTTGATTTGATTCTTGTTCTCGTTTTACTAAATTTATTAACTCTAAATTCCCTTACCCTTTTAATTTTTTTGTTTAGTCAAACCTCTTAGACTTAGATTCTTTGTAATTTTTCTCATTTATATTTTAATAATTAATTGTATGCTCTTTTCTAACAAGGTCTAAGCATTCATTTATATTTTCTAGTCCATCTAGATTTTTATTGACTCACCAATTTATTTATGCGATGTTCCCTTCAAGACACACTTCTATGCTCCAATGGTGCCACTCACCATTGACTAGTTTGAGAAGTTTATCAACACTTGGAGTCAACACTCCATTGGTCGCCCTTGTGAGAGACTAAGGGATTTTATAAGGAATAAGGATTTTCCCTTATTGCGTGCCCCTTAGAATTCTTGGTGAGTGATTGTCTCAATATGACCTCATGTCATCATGGACCTTTTTGAACAAGGTAATCGTTAATCTTCATTTTAGTTCAAGGGGAGTGCTAGTAGGTCGTGACAAGGACGTTTCCCCACATCTCCCTCATTCGTCTAGTTTATGTGCATGACCTATTTACTCTATATGTGAGTTAGATTAGAAAGCATCGCCATGCCTCCATCCACTCACAAGGACAATGCCAATAATCCATACACATAAAATCCATACTAAAATAATCATATAACAGATGCGTACAAATCAAATACTCAAACCAAATACAAATCCACTCCCTAACTCAATCCAGATTTCAAGGAAGTTTGTTGATGCCATCCACATCCTCAACCTATCACATTTATTTCACACTCAGGAAACCTCATAATAAACCTGTCAATATATATACATTTAGAAGCATCATATAAATCTCAACGCTCATCACAGTACAACTCATAATCAAAGCATAATAATAAAAGTAAATCGAAAATCATAATCTACCAATTTTTATATTGGATCACTTCCATGCAAGTGTCCTCAAAGAATAAGTCAATGTTATAATGTGATCTATGGAACTGGATGTTACATACACCTCCTCTTGTTTTAAACTTTGTCGCAAATTTTGTATTGTTCAATAATGAAAGAAATAAGCATAACTAATACTAATCTATATATCCAAAAATCAAAATAATTAAGGAAATCATCGACGCATCTCATATGCATCCTCTCATGTAGCAGAATGTGGACTATAACTATCCCACTAGACCTTAACCTAATCGAATATTTGACGTTGTAGTTTTCGAGTACGATGGTCTAGTATGTGGATTGACTCTTCCATGAGAGCACCCTTGTCTGACATCTGCAAATAACTGAAGTCAATAACATGTGATGAATCTGAAATATAATGTCAAAAAACAGATACATGAAACACATCGTGCATATGCCTCAAAGAATTATGCAAGTTTAGTCGGTAAGCCACAGGTCTTTTCTTTTCCACAACTTCGAAAGGTCCCACAAACCGTGGAGAGAGTTTAGCATCATTTCCAAACATGATCGAACTCTCATGTGGCTTCACCCACAAAAACACTTTATCACCAATCTCATAATTGCGGTCTATATGATGTTCATCCACATAACTCTTCTATCGGTCTTGTGCTTCTTTAATCCTTTTACTTATGGATTTCATCTTAGCTTCCATTTCTTGGATCACTTATGGTCCCACCAAGACCCTCTCCTCTATTCGATCCCAATTCAAAGGTGTCCTACACGTAACATAGTCGTCTGTATAAAAACTCAAAATGTGCCATCTTTATCCTACTCCGATAACTGTTGTTGTACAAAAACTCTACTAACGGTAAAAACTCTTCCCAATGCTTATGTTGATCGATCACATACATTTGAAAAATATCCTCTAAAATCTAATTAGTTCTTTCCATTTTTCCATATGTTTCGGGATGATATGTTGTACTAAAATTCAACTCCATTCCCAAAGCCTCTTAGAAACTAGTCCAAAATCTTCGAGTGAATATCGATCGTTGATCATATATTATCTTTATTAGTACACCATGCAATCTGAAAATATTGTTAAAGAAAACTCTAGTTATTTCTGACGACTCGTACGTCGTATGTACTAGAATAATGTGTGCACTTTTCGTCAATGTTTCAATGATCATAAAAATAAAATCATGTCTCCTTACCATCAGTGGAAATACAACAATAAAATCCATCGAAATGATTTCCCATTTTGATTTAGGAATATCATGTGGCTGTAACAATCCCACTAGATGTCTATGTCCATCCTTCACTTGCTGGCATTCCAGATATCCTGCCACATAGTTAACTATATATGTCTTCATTCCTTTCCAAAATAGCAATGGTTTATTATATGCCTTCATCTTTGTGACTCTAGGATGAGCCATATAAACCACTTGATGAGCTTCGTTCAAAATTAATCTTGTCTAATATTATATTTTACTTCCTTTTACCAATCATCATCAATCTGTAATGCTAAAATATTTTCTCAAAGGTTCGTCTACAATGGTATTACTAAGAATATGTGTGGTGTCTGACTCAACACATCTGCTACTCTAGTAATCGTTCTTTTGATAGATGTGATCTCAAAATCAAACTCACTAAGCAGTTTTGACTAATGCCTTTGTCGTGTGTTCAAGTCACTCTGAGTAAAAATGTGTTGTAATCCATAATGATCAATTTTTAACTCGATTTTTTTTTCAATGAGATAATCTGTCCAAACTCGTAAGGCATAAACAATCATTAATAACTCAAAATCATGTGTTGCACGATTCTCTTAATTCCTTCTAAGTTTCCTTGAATTGAATGTGATCACCTAAATCATCTTGCATTAATACTCCACCTAATAATTCCTTGGATGCATCTGTGCATACCAAGAATTCCTTGACCATATATGGAACCTTCATTATCAATTTTGTTGTTAAAAGTTCCTTAAGTTCTGAAATGATTCATCGCATTTCTTAGACCATAGAAATTTCTTGTTCTTCTTCTGCAATTTCGTAATTAGATTTTCTATATTTGAAAATCCTTTGGCAAAGCGTCCATAGTAACATGCTAATCCCATAAAACTACATACTTATTGTATATTTGTTGATGATTGCCATTTCATAATAGCTTCAACCTTCGTTAAATCCATAGTGATACCTTCTCCATATATAATATGTCCCAAATAATGATTCTTCGTCTGATCAAACAAACATTTCGACAGCTTTCCGTACAACTTGTTTTCTCTTAAACACCGTAAGACTAATCTCAAGTGTTCATTGTGCTCTTCCTTCATCCAAGAATAAATTAGTATATGGTCAATAAATACTTGTACAAACATTTCCAGGTATTTGTGGAATACCCCATTCATTAAAATCATGAATATGCTCGGGGCATTCGTCAATCCAAATGGTAAACTGTAAACTCATAGTGTTTGAATCTTGTCTTAAATGTGGTATTAGGAATATCTTCCTCTTTTATTCATAACTGATGATATCCCAATCTCAAGTTAATATTTGAAGACATTGTTTCTCCCTTCATTTGATCAAATAAATCATCAATCTTAGGTAACAAATATTGATTCTTGATTGTGGCTTTGTTTAATTGACTATAGTCAATGCAAAGCCTCCATGATCCATCCTTCTTCCTTACAAAAATCACTAGTGCACCCCACGATGATACACTTGGACGTAAAAGTCCCAAATCCAATAAATATGTCAATTGCATCTTTAACTCTTGCAATTTTGGTGTCTACATCCGATAAGGTGTCATAACAATCGTTTTTGTTCCAGGCTTTAGATCTATAGTAAATTCTAATTTTCTTTATGGCAGTAACCCTGGTAATTCTTCAAGAAAAACATCAATGAACTTTGATACTACAGGAAGGTTTTCTAATCCTTTTGTATCACCATTTTTGTTAAGCACCAAAATAGCATACAACTTACATCCTTTGTGCATACTTTTTTGCAATTGTAGAGAAACAATAAATCTCAAGGTCACTCCTTTGTTTCTTCGCAAAATTACTCTACTTTGTACTAAATCATCGGATAAACCTAAAAAATTCATCTTACAGTTGATCGTGTGATTCTAACCAATCCATTCCAATCATAATGGCGTAATATCGTAACATGTAGGTTTACACTTGTGACGAATTCACCCAAGTTAATGTTACAATCCTTAACTTTTCCTCCAACCTTTTTCTTGGCACCAAATGCCATTTCTACATAACTAAACTCATCTTGTTTGACTTCCTTCACCTAATTCTTTTAAGTGCAACACTAGATATACAAATCTCAGTAGCTCCTGGATTTATCAAAACACTAATTTGTTGATCAACTATCATACCTAAATTCTTGAGTACTATAGACTAATTCTCATCCTAGCGGTTATTAACCACTACATGAATCCTATGGGCCTTTCCCAAATCTCCAACTTTCTCCTATCCTGCTGATCCGACATATCTTTCCTTCTCAATAGGACAATCCCTCTCGTATTGTGTTTCTCCAAAAGTCCAAGATTCATTCTTAGGTTCGGTGCTCCTAGTTTCAGAAGAAAAATATGTTTGTCTAGGGTTCTAGGGCAGTGATTTGTTTTGTTGAAAAGGTATTTGGTGTTGTTGTTGGTGGTGAGGAAAATGTTGTTGTTTTTGTGGTGGTGTTCTATACAGAGTCCTCTTTCCAGTAGTCATTCTACGTGGTGTAGAAAATGCAGGGCCTTTGGGTGTATCATGGTGCCAAGATGTCTTCCTAACATGTGTATGTTGTTGTGATGTAATGTCTTCCCTATCTATCTGAAAGGATTCATGCCCTGAAGCTCACTTCCTTCATATAAACATCAGGTCCATCTAATTATGAAAGGGTTAACGATTCTTATCAACAACACTAGTATTATATGATATCTAAATCAAACAACACTCCTTACCATAAATAGCAATTCAAGTACTTAGTTTATAGGTAATGATTAAGAATAAGCACGATGTAAAATTAGAACAACGATAGTAACTAAAGTTTCAAGAAGTTAGAGAATATTTTGATGATGGAGAAACTTGTTAAAAGCAAGACCTCAGTCCATCCTTAGATAGCTAATTGTAAGCAAGAAGAAAAGTACTTGTAATTTATAAAGCTTCCAAATATTTACGAAAATAATTAAATAGATTAAGCATTATAGTAAAAATGAAGTCTCTTATTCTCCAAGTATCGGAACTACTTGTTAAAAATGGAAGAGAACTCAAAACAAAAACAAAACCACTACGGAGAAATCAACGGTAAGGAATAAATCTACTAAAAAGGAGATACCAGTTGACCTGATGCCCGAAATGCACCCTGATTAAATGGAAATGCTTGAAGGAGAGAATTAATATTATTTAAGAATGCATACTCCTGGCCTGCATATTACTCAATTCTAGGACTACAACACTATTATGAAAGTGAAGGATTACTCAATTCTAGGACTACAACACTATCCCATGTGATTCAAACATTGAAAACCAGTCGACTCAACATTAGACATATAAAAACGCCCA